>JAGXOD010000078.1:420000-567500 GCA_020368025.1 Brachyhypopomus occidentalis
CCACGTCTCACAGGTGGAGAGACCCAGGTCTGCAATCTGACGCACAAGCACCCACGTGTGTGGTGCAGGCGTGAACGCACAGACACCCTTCCAGGAAAACTCTTCATATGTTTGTGAATATGTTTATGCTTTATCCTCTGAACACAGCCAATATCATGGTCTAGGGCCTCAACCTTCAGAACTCACCATGAGCAGCAGCTAAATCCACCCAGTGTTGCGTGTATGACGCGAGTACGGCGCGAGCCACGCGCAAGCCACTGCTTTCCCTCAGCTTATGCAAGAATATGCATCATACTTTTTTCTTTATTTTTAAATATTTATTTTTTTCTCCAACAAGGTTATGGGTTGGGAGATCTTCAAATATCACCGTAATCTGTAATGTAGATGTCTTCAGAGGGCTCTAATATTATCTACAAATATAATATGCCATGTGACTGTAGTGATCATGGTTTCTCTGAATCACAACTGAGAAACAGCCAGTGATTCACATCTGAACGTTAAGCTCAGAAAACCTGTGCACTCATCAACCTGAACCCAAAGCCATCTCGTTGCAGACATTACTGTACCTTTATGTGGAACTTTTCATCCACCAAGATGTTTTCAGGTTTGAGGTCCTTGTGAATGACCTGACTCTCTGTTAGATACGTCATCCCCTCCAGGATCTCCAGAATGATCCTTCCTTTGATGGACATCGGAACTTTCACCTGGCATTGGTAAACCAAAACAGCACTGAAATGCAGAACTGGCCTCGTCACGGTCACACCGGAGCACAGCAACACTACAAGGACAGGACACACTGCACTACAGCAATGGGTATGAACACATGGAGGTAATCGGAGGGCTTAACTCTGCTCCTGGGCACAATGCAGTAGTTCCAAACCTAATCAAGGCCTTCGGTAGCATTTTTAATATTAAAGCCTAGATCAGCAGCCATCTTTCTCTCTCTGGTTTGACCTGCATTGAGGTTAGACCTATTTAACATACAGCCACGCTGCTCTACTGTTTGAAGTCGGCGCCATTTTAGTTGCTTTGTTCTCCATAGGAGACCTGAGATCACAACTCCCGCCTCCTCACACACTCACGCCCGCACAAGCGCGCGCACACACACATTTACTCTCCTCCCTTCTACACATTCACACTAGATGCCGAGTCCTCACTGTAAATATACTGATCCTTGTTGATGCCGTTTGTTCACCAAATTGTCTGTTATCATTCAAAAGTGGTTGCTGCCAAAACCTCCCAAGAATTCATAGTTCAATCCTTCAGATACCAAACCATTAGTTACCTTTAGTTGGGAACTAAATGTTGTGGTTCTGGTATAATTTGAATATGAGAATGATTCTAAATTTGAGACTGATTAAGGTAAAATAAATTAGTCTACTTTAAAGGATTAGTAGGTGAAACCCCTACAAGGTGGTGGACCTCCAGAAGACGAGCTGGCCAACCCTGTGTGACATGCTGGAAGAGGCGGAGTCAACCCTGTGTGACATGCTGGAGGAGGCGGAGTCAACACTCACGTGAAACCCCAATGGAGCTTCCTGCTTTCATCATAACAATCCCCATAAATGTCAGATTAATCTGGTCTGAGGTCAACCAAAGTATGCGCCTGTACTCTAGAGATCATAGAAGGCAGAACAAAGAAGAGGAAAGTGATGCTCTCACGCTCTGCAGCATAGCCAGCAGGTTTCCTCTGGTCATGAGCTCCATGACCAGCGAGTAGTCCCCGTCCTCCAGAATCACCCCCAGGAGCTTCACCACACGCTCGTGCCTCAGGCGGCTCATTAAACTGCCCTCCTTCAGAAGACACGACTTCTGCCTGTATGCACATGAGAGAAATCGCACGTCACCTATTGGCTGTCATGCAAAAAAAAACCATCTGGGCCCCTATGCACGACTTTCTAGTTTTGTCTTTGAGCAGCATCCGCTATTTTGCCGCACTGATTCTTTAGTAGCTCAGTAACACGGCTCAATTCTGTCTACTACATATTTGTTTTACTAAGTCAGTCCACTGCGTGTGTCTGTAAATGCTAATCCTTTTTTGTTTGGCTTGTACCAGAAAAGTAAACTCAATCAAAAGTCATGAGTCACCATGAGAACCGTCTCTGCTCCGTGTTCATCATCAGAGGGCTGTCTGGGTCATTTTCGTTGGCAAAACCTTTGTTCCCTCACACGAACCATCCTAGCACAGCTGAACTGCATGGTGATGGACCTTTTTGAATGTTTGTAAACAAAGATGCCCACATGTGTGTTCAGTCCCTTTATCAGCTAAATTAACAAAATATATTGAGATATTTTATGTGTCAAACAATACTGTACTTTTATTCTTGTGGAATGATGTATAAGCACAGGCATTCGGATTCAATAAGGGGGTTCAAAAATAAGTCTCGCGATAATAGCAGAATATATCCAATGGCTTAATCCCAAATGGCAAACTTAAGCAGTACACACTAGATTTCAATGCAGTACTTAAGCAGTACACACTAGATTTCAATGCAGTACTTAAGCAGTACACACTAGATTTCAATGCAGTACTTAAGCAGTACACACTAGATTTCAATGCAGTACTTAAACAGTACACACTAGATTTCAATGCAGTACTTAAGCAGTACACACTAGATTTCAATGCAGTACGTTCTGCTCAACCGTTACAGCAGTATGTTCTTTCAGTAGGCGACTGGGTAGTATGCATACAACCTCAGACATGCATGACTCTATATAATGTAAGGATAAAACTGGAATAATGCCTTGAACCACACACATTCAATATCTTGACACAGTATCTATTGTTGACCAGTTCAGATAGCTGTTTAAGAAATTAGATCACCACTCTGAATGAGTAGGATTCCTATTACTAAACTGCGTGCACGTCTTGCTGGTAAAACTCCTCCTGAAACCATTTTTTTGAGGAACTAGACAAAGACCACAGCCTCTGTGCCATGGCAACTATGGAAGGTACACTGGGAGTATTAAGTCCAAAAAGTAGAAAGCTGTTCCTATTTCTGATCTTCGTTAAAAAACTATTTTGCAGCCGTCTGTAACTTTCATTAACAGAACAGAGCATCAGACTGCCCCTCGCTTTAAATGAACAGATTTTTAATACGTGCACTAATAAAGATTTTACTAGTTGTTAACCAACAATTTGCTTTGTTCAGTTTGTGTCCAAACATGTTTTGCATTGTCGTGCTTTAATGTTCTGTCAGTGTGATCATAGAGTATATAAAATAAAACAAAACACAAACAAACCATTTTGCTAATGTATTTGTACACAAACATACTTTTCAATAATATTTGCCCTTAAGCACCATTTAATTCCCTGAAGCCCACAACCGCACGAGCCCCCTACTCACTCGCTGCGCAGTGGTCCTGTGTACACGGTCTTCAACACCACTTGCCCCAGCGTTTTATGGTAGCACAGGTACACCTCTCCAAATCCTCCATAATCCAGGCGCTCTTTCTTTATCAGGTCCGATGAGTTCATTAAAGAAATGTCCAAGCTCGCCTGAGAAGCCATGGTTTCACGGCTTAACGAGACGAGCACTGGAGATCAGCGCTTCAGGGGTGAGTTATTGAGGTCAAACACTGCGGAAGTTGAAAACAATGTTCGGACGTTAAACGAGAACACGATCCTAAAGCCAGGGACAGGACGAAATAAATACTACTAAAACCACCACAGGTACATTCACACAACGTAACACAAAATTAAACACATTCGCGAAAAATAATATTGTAGTCGAAGAAGTCAACGGAGTAATCTCGTAGTGATACTGATACCATATCACTTACCTAAGGAGTCCTTTCCTGAATATCGAAAAAAATGGAATTAAGAGAAGATATGAACATCTTTAGTGAAAAGTCCAGTCTTTGCCAGAAATGTTATAAAAAGGAAAGAGCTGTTTACGGATTGGCATAGTACCTACGCTACTTTCAGTTCCGAAGCAGTCTGATTCCGGGATGTAGACTGATGTGTTTGTAAGGATCGCAAGTGAAAGTAGAAAAATAACCTTCTAGACTGAAGTAATCAACGCTGGAGCAGATGATGAACCTTACAGTTCACAGTGAATTGTGTGTCTTGTGTTGTTGTCTGATCTGAAAGTGTTTAAAGCAGTTGGTGCCCGGTAATAGACACTTTGGCCTCTTCAAAAAATGTTTTTATGTAAAAAAAAAGTAAAATGTAAAAAAGCCTGTTAAGATTTTTTCGCTTAAAACTCAGTCAGAAGGTGTTGACTATATTATGCTACAGTATACTATGGAAATGTTTGTGAAAATGTTTTGGTATTTTGTTTACAAACATATAATAAACCATATAATAACATATAATTGTTAATAAACACATGTAAACACACCCAACATTTTAAACTGCTTGTGTTGACCACTTAAAGATGGCATGCTCATTTTAGCTACCTGGTCAAACAAGTTAATATTTATTTTTCTGTTTGGTTTATGTATCCATCTGTTTCTTTACCTTTTTAGGTCGGTAAGATTAACTTTAACTGCAAAAACAGTCTCCTGATCATTAGGCATCTGGACTCACACTAATTGTAATGCTGCTTTCTGTGTTGTAAAAAGGTCTACATTAAAAACATTTTACTTCGACTCCTGCATCAAAGTTCAAAAGCTTTCAGCTAGTAGCCTATTGCTATTTTCAATGTAAGTCTCTTTCCCAATGTACGGCACCAAGGTACAAGTTATCCTGTAAACAAAATGTGGCCTCAGTGATTTGTCATAAGCACTACAAAAAGGGGTTTCCTTGGTGACATAACGACCACACGTCTTTGTAACATGTGTCGTCTTTTGTCGACAGTTGCCACCTGCTGTGCTGAGTGACGGTTCTCTTCACAACCGGAAGCGACCATTGCTGTTCCTCGCTGTTCCTTTGGTCGGACTGTCTCATGTCGGCCACCTCTGCTCTTGGAAGGTGGTACATTCCATTGAGGGGTTTATCGTACACTTCCTCCGTTTACACTGTGCCCATGGAAGGAGATTCCATATGTGTGTGTGTGTGTCTGTGTATATATGTGTGTGTCCACCACACACACACAAACTTCATATATGTATATCATTATATCATAAATCATAACAATTATAACATGTATCTCATCTATATATATATATATATATATATATATGTATGTATGTATGTATGTATGTATGTATGTATGTATGTATGTATGTATATATATGTATGTATGTATGTATGTATGTATGTATATATATATTATTATATGTATTTAAGTACTTTAGGCGATTGAAGTACTTCCACTTTAAGTGCAGCAGCAATCCGCCAGACATTAACCCCGCCGTAGGACCAGACCTTGCTCTCCCAGCTGTACCTCTCGTTGGTGTTCTCAGATCAGCTTCTTTTAACAAGCTTCGTTTAAGAGAACTACATATCCCAGGAACGTGCATGCGCGTGAGCGTTTACAGTACACTTCAGAGAGCCGAGCAGGCTGTTCAAGGCAAATCCAGAACTGAGTAATCAAACTCTTCTTCTACTTTCAAACATCAGGATCCACTCGGTAACTGCATGATTGTGCGAACGCTTTGACATGGGGAACGGAATTAATAAGGTAAACGCAACATATTTTTCCACGGTAACAACTTCTAACACGGGGTTTTAATAATGTCTAAAGAGCCTGTCTTCGCATTAAAACAACGAAACACCTCCTTGATGCTAAGGCAGTGTGGTCATCTTTGCCGAATTGCGTTAATACTGCCATTTTTACCGAAACGAAATAGCCACAGGTTGATTTATATATTCCTTGTTATTTAGTGAAACACCCACAGTGTAGCCGATGCCCTTGTGTAGGCGGGGGTCTGCTCGCAGTTTGGGCACGACAGACCAGTGAGGAGAAGGAAAAGTGGTGGGCGAATTCTGTACTCAGTCCTATAAGTAATTTTGTCGAACGTTTACATTTGACAAGAAGTTTTCGTGCGTTATGTGCTTAAACCCACAGGCTGTTTAATCGGGCAAGGTAACTCCCTTTAAAGACAAACTACCAGCAAAGCTCTTGTTTGCCGACGTGAATTGCATTAACAACCTTAGAATGTAATCACACTCTCTCGCAATGGCACAAGGAGAGAGACGGAGCGCCAGCGCTTCCACACGCCATCGTGTGCTTCTTTGCTGCTGACGGGCGACGAGAGCGATGGTCGATCCCTAAAAATACAGACACGGCCAGATCTGCCCCCCTTTTCCTGCACAGCGACGAATCTTTAGTGCTATGCGTACAGTAGCAGCTCATAACTTCAGATTCGGCCGTGTCGATCATGGCGTTTAGTTCCTGAAAAGAATTTGTGATCAGTAACAAAGAGCGCATGTGCTGCCATAACTAGTCATGAATGGTTCGTGTTCCCTAGGTCCTCCCTGACCTGTACCTGGGAAATTTCAAAGGTGAGAAAAACAACTCAGTCATAACCTGGTGTATGAGTGAAACAATTCCCATAAAGGCCACCAGGGGGCATTTAGTGGGCGTGCTATTTCTAATGTTTATTTCTCTATTTTAGATGCGAGAGACAGGGAACAACTGGCCAGGAACAACATTACACACATTCTGTCCATCCATGATACCGCTGCACCCATCTTACAGGTAATAGAACCACACCTGTCCTCTGTCCTCTCTCCTCTGTCCTCTCTCCTCTGTCCTCTGTCCTCTGCCCTCTGCTCACTCCTCTAATGTGTAGTGCGACCATCTTTTTCAGTCTGCCTAACTTCACAGTAGTGTGCCCTTGGCTGACTTAACCTGCCACTCTGACCGGAACTGGATGGACTATTTTTTCTCTGTTTGGAGTGGCATCTCCACATCTCAGGTTTGCTTTGGTGAATACCAGGGCAGCATTACCCCACTGTGACGGTCCCTGCAGGACAACAGCTGTAAATCTGTACCTCCCTCCTGTGAAGGTGTCCAGATACTGAGGGTTGATAAACACTGACTTTAGGCCTCCTGTAACTATTGCGGCACAATGGATTAATGTCAAGCCACAGACCTGCAGTAACAACACTGTGGTTTCTATGTGGTGATGTGGAGGCCCAGAGGGAGACCTCGTGACACGAATCCCTCCGCCAGCTCCACAACCTGGGAAGAACGACAATCGTAATAAAATAGTTCCGCTTACCCTCCACATATGACGGACAAATATTATCTCAGATTTCTGTGAATAGAAATGTACACACAGAAAGCCTGTTAATGTGTAATTAATGATGACGTCCAGTCCCATATCTGTGACCTCTGTGGTAATCAGGAGAGCGAGAGTCTTGTAGGAACCTGGTTTGTTGATCTGCCTCGTGCTGTCGGGCTTCCCAGACTGGTTCTCCTCCCGTGTGAGGTGTGAAGTCTTTCACTCTTCTGTCATGACAAGCACACAGACGAGTATCTCTGGTGACACAGAGGAGCTTTGTCTCTGGATCGGGAGCTGGGTGCAGTCACTGACGGAAAACACCAGCTGGCCTGAACGTGGTTTATAATAAACGAAGTCTATATCCAGACATACGGAGACGAGGTTCGGCCATGATCTAATACAACCCCGCGTCCCTCTGGTGAAGAATGTGTCACTTAGCAGAGCACTTGAATCAGTTGAGTTATAGCAAGATCACTACCTGTGTGTGAGTTGGGTTAGCCGGCCAAAATGTTTAAATATCTATCGGTTTTTAAACTGTATCAGAACTGTGTTGTGTTGCTGCTATATTGCTGAGGCAGCTCCTTTACATTTAATACTTAATAAAAAAAATATATAACGAGTAAACTTATGCCATTTTTTCAATTTAAAAATGTCCTACCATTTCGTACCAGTAAGGGGCGCTAGACTTCCTGCACTGAATGAGACGTCCCTTTACCCTATATTGTGAACGACCTACGCATGTCGGTTACACATTCATGTACTTCCTTCACCAGCGCCCTCTCCTGGCCATGGTAAATCCTTCCTGTAGGGTGCTCTGCCCTGCTGGGCTTCTTTCAGCTGGGTGAGGAGCGCTCCAGCGCTCTAGGGTGGCGTCCTCCGATGGCACCTGGGGAAACTGGAGAGAGACATGTGTCATTTCCTGAACTCATAAGTCAGAATGATGGAACTTCCTCTGTGTCATTGTTAAAGTCAGATACCTGCACGTCCCCACTGTACAGACTGAGACATCTTAAAATGATGGTTTAAGTGATATTTGTTAGCAGCTGTTATGTTTTGCCAGCATAATATATATTTGATGGAAATGATAAAACACTGTCTATATTGTGAAAATGTGGTAATCCCCTTAACAAGGGTGCACAATCTCCTGAGACCTCATCTTATCAGACGTATGCATGCTCACCACATCACATACTGTGCGTCTCCAGAGTTAGCAACCTTGCCATTATCAGAGCGGAACCAAATAACACAAGGGCTGTGTACCCCTGGGGGAAGAGCCCCGGGGCATGTGATGTAGGTGTGTCTTTGAAAGCCCTTACGTGGAGAGAGGTCATTCTCACGTAGGAACACTCCGACTAGGTTCAGCCATCGCACGCTTCTTTAATAAGGCTGTAGCCTCTTTGATGTTCACACACATCTTCATGACACTGCCCATGCATACACATGTAGTGGACAGTGAATCCTGTATGTAGAAAGCATTCCTATTTAATCCATCTGATCTTCATCCTGGATTTCCATACCCAACACATACAGCGTTGCTAAGCATAAAATGGCGTGGTAAAATAACACCTTCCTATTGGACGTGCTTATTCCCTCTCCATCACGAGGCCTTTCTCACACAGCTCTGTGGATCAGCTGTTGAATCAAAATGATCCGGTTTGCGCCGTGAGTGTGAAGCAACGCGGATGGAGCAGAATGTGTGTGGGGGGGATCTCTGCGTGGGCAGAACACAGGCCCGGCTCAACCCGCGCGGCCCACAGGCAGGGGCGGCGGTCAGGACGGACACTCTGGCCCGGTGTGGTGGTTCTGTTGTTGTTGTTGTTGATGCAGGGCTAACGCTGGGGTGTGCTGTGTGTGTGCGGTTGACGAGGGAGAGTAACGCCCACCTCTGTGTGTGTTTAGGAGATGACCTATCTCTGCATCCCAGCTGCGGACCTGCCTACGCAGAACCTGTGAGTATCTGGCACACCACACCTGACTGTGCTTTCACACCAGCCACATGAGCCAAAGAGCCTTTCTCTCCATCTCCAGTAACTCTGGCAACCTGGGCGAGAAACGCGGTTCGTGAGAATAATGGAGTCCCTAGGAAGCAGCTAAAGAGGCTGGCAGGTGTCTGTCGAGCTGAGGAGGTCATCTGCTCTGTTCTCACTGCCTGACTCTCTCTGATGTAGATGTGTATGTGTAGTGTACACAAGGCCAGCCAACTCCACAGCAAGCTGCAGAGGCTGCACACACACACACACACACACACACACACACACACACACACACACACACACACCCAACCCCACCACTTCCTCTTGTGGCCATCTCTGTTCAGGAAGGAAGCTATGAGCCGGGTGCAGTGCACGGTCTGCTCTTCACCGCGCCTCTATTTATAAACAACCCCCAGGCCCAAACCCTTGTGCGCCCCTCCCGCACCTTGTCTCACCTATTCCCCCCCCCCCCATCCCCCCCCCAACGGCCCAAACCTTTGCTGTCCTGGCCCCCCGACCCTACGAGTTCATGCTCGTCTTCTCACAACCCTGTGAAACCTCGCCACACACAGCCCGAAACTCACTCAGAGGTGGACCAACTGCACCTCTGTCATCCTGGTCCTGTCAGGTGGAAGACAGATGACAGACACCCTGCCACCCCGCCCACCACCTGTGTGACACTTCTAGGATAATAAATTAGAAAGATGACCGCAGTGAAGGTAGTGATCACAACGTGGAGAGAAGACGGGGACACAGCTCAGGATGTGTTTTAATGCCACGAAAATCAAGTCGCAGAAATCACGTTGTTAGCCTCAGAAGAAAGTCAGTAAAGTAAAACATCACTCACGTAGATCCTCCTGCAGCTAGTAAGTTTGTGCATGTTGGATATTCGTGCCCTTTCTGACCTGAGGTGAGATCATCACTCTGACAGGTCTTTAGTGTTCGGTTGTGAGGACCCAGTTTGGTCCTCACAGTTTGGAAACCCAAACAGATAAAGTTTATCCTGTTTGTGTTTTGTTGTTGTTCACCCCCAGGGTTCAGCATTTCAAAGAGAGCATCGCATTCATGCATGAGTCTCGTCTGAACGGAGAGGGTTGTCTAGTCCACTGGTGAGTCTGAGGTCTGTAGTGCTTCATCTTACATTTCACACGTCTCTGTTTCTGTCCTTCTGTCACACACACACGCACGTATGATGTTATCTCAGTTAGGATCAAATGGACCTGCTCAACCAGCTTAGCATGTGTCCTGATCAGATGTAGCATCTCATTCTGCAGAGTTGATAACTAGGTGACAAAAGGGAAGCTTATTTTTACACCTCCTAAAAGTCATCACCAGCCAGCAGCACTCGCGGTCCCTCTCAAACGCACGCCGTGCTGAGACGTTCTGTGCAGACCCCGTCTTAAGGTGCTCACGGGATTCATCAGTGCGCTTTGCTTCTTTGAGTTTGAAGATGATATGCAACAGCACAATATGTCAGTGTTTCTCTCAGCCAGAAGGCCTGTGTTTCAGTCCCCTTACAGAGGTAGGAGAGTGTAGAGTCTTGTCTCTCTCAGATGGGGAATGAACCCCAGTCCACCACAGGAGACCATTGTTACCCACAACACCTACCAGTTTACTATGTTACAGCCTGAATCTTGGGGTCTGTCACTAAAGTAAGATCTCAGATGTTATGATTGAACTTCAGGAGACATGGAATCCCATTAATGTTTAATACGATGATAGAGGTGCAGAAAGTTCTAGAAAACCTCCATGCGAATCCTTACACCACACCAACAGCAGAGTCTCAAAACCAGTTTAGAATTTGGATATCTGAATTTATTATTTTTGTTTGTCTTCGTGTCTTTATTGTATGGCACACAAATCATTACAACCAATCAACAGATGGGATAGAGATGGTTCAGAGTTCCACACTAAGCATTACTGGTCCACTAATCTCTCCTGCCCCCCTCCTGCTCCCTCTCCGGGCCCAGTCTGGCGGGCGTGTCCCGCAGTGTCACGCTGGTGGTGGCCTACATCATGACGGTGACGAATGTTGGCTGGCGGGACGCGCTGGCGGCCGTGAGGGTGGTGCGCCCCTGTGCCGGGCCCAACCCGGGCTTCCAGAAGCAGCTGCAGGAGTTTGAGACCACGCAGGCCCCGGAGGTGAGACGTGTCAGGGGGGGGGGTGAGACGTGTCAGGGGGGGTGAGCCGTGTCGGGGGGGTGAGCCGTGTCAGGGGGGTGAGCCGTGTCAGGGGGGTGAGCCGTGTCAGGAGGTGAGCCGCGTCAGGGGGGTGAGACGTGTCAGGGGGGGTGAGACGTGTCAGGGGGGGTGAGCCGTGTCGGGGGGTGAGCCGTGTCAGGGGGGGTGAGCCGTGTCAGGAGGTGAGACGTGTCAGGAGGTGAGCCGTGTCAGGAGGTGAGCCGTGTCAGGGAGGTGAGCCGTGTCGGGGGGGGGTGAGCCGTGTCAGGGGGGTGAGCCGTGTCAGGGGGGTGAGCCAGGGGGTGTCGTGTCAGGGGGGTGAGCCGTGTCAGGGGGTGAGCCGGGGGGTGAGCCGTGTCAGGGGGGTGAGCCGTGTCGGGGGGTGAGCCGTGTCAGGGGGGGTGAGCCGTGTCAGGGGGGGTGAGCCGTGGCAGGGGGGGTGAGCCGTGTCGGGGGGCGAGCCGTGCCACGTGGGTGAGCCGTGTCGTGTCGTGTCAGGGGGTGAGCCGTGTCAGGAGGTGAGCGTGTCAGGAGGTGTCAGGAGGTGAGCCGTGTCAGGGGGGAGCAGGGGTGTCAGGGGGGGTGAGCCGTGTCAGGGGGGGTGAGCCAGGAGGTGTCAGGGGGTGGCCGTGTCAGGGGTGAGCCGTGTCAGGGGGTGAGCCGTGTCAGGGGAGGTGAGCCGTGTCAGGGGGGAGGTGAGGGGGTGAGTCAGGAGGTGAGCCGTGTCAGCCGGTCAGGGGGTGAGCCGTGTCAGGAGGTGAGCCGTGTCAGGAGGTGAGACGTGTCAGGGGGGTGTCAGGAGGTGAGGGTCAGGAGGTGAGCGTGTCAGGGGGGGGTGAGCCGGTCAGGGGGTGAGCCGGTGAGGAGGGGTGAGCCGCGTCAGGGGGGGTGAGACGTGTCAGGGGGGGTGAGCCGTGTCAGCCGTGTCAGGGGGGTGTGTCAGGAGGTGAGCCGTGTCGGGGGAGGTGAGCCGCGTCAGGAGGTGAGCCGTGTCAGGAGGTGAGACGTGTCAGGAGGTGAGCCGCGTCAGGAGGTGAGCCGTGTCAGGAGGTGAGAGGGGGGTGAGCCGCGTCAGGAGGTGAGCCGTGTCAGGAGGTGAGCCGTGTCAGGAGGTGAGCCGCGTCAGGGGTGAGACGTGTCAGGGGGGGTGAGCCGTGTCAGGAGGTGAGCCGTGTCAGGGGGGGTGAGCCGTGTCAGGAGGGGTGCGTGTCAGGGGGGTGAGCCGTGTCAGGAGGTGAGCCGTGTCAGGAGGTGAGCCGTGGGGGGGTGAGCCGTGTCGGGGGGGGTGAGCCGTGTCGGGAGGTGAGCCGTGTCAGGAGGTGAGCCGTGTCGGGGGGGGTGAGCCGTGTCAGGGGGTGAGCCGTGTCAGGAGGTGAGCCGTGTCAGGGGGTGAGCCGCGTCAGGGGGTGAGCCGCGTCAGGAGGTGAGCCGTGTCAGGAGGTGAGCCGTGTCAGGGGGGTGAGCCGTGTCAGGGGGGGTGAGACGTGTCAGGGGGGGTGAGCCGTGTCAGGAGGTGAGCCGCGTCAGGGGGGGTGAGACGTGTCAGGGGGGGTGAGACGTGTCAGGGGGGGGTGAGCCGTGTCAGGGGGTGAGCCGCGTCAGGAGGTGAGCCGTCAGGAGGTGAGCCGTGTCAGGAGGTGAGCCGTGTCAGGAGGTGAGCCGTGTCAGGAGGTGAGCCGTGTCAGGAGGTGAGCCGTGTCAGGAGGTGAGCCGTGTCAGGGAGGTGAGCCGTGTCAGGAGGTGAGCCGTGTCAGGAGGTGAGCCGTGTCAGGAGATGAGCCGCGTCAGGAGGTGAGACGTGTCAGGAGGTGAGCCGTGTCAGGGGGGTGAGACGTGTCAGGGGGGTGAGATGTGTCAGGGGGGGTGAGACGTGTCAGGAGATGAGCCGCGTCAGGGGGTGAGCCGTGTCAGGAGGTGAGCCGTGTCAGGAGGTGAGCCGTGTCAGGAGGTGAGCCGTGTCCGGCAAAGAGACGTCCATGCAGACTGAGCCTGGAGCAAAGGAGACCAAAGACGACACGATTCACACCACCTTTACACCACCTTTACACCACCATTATTCACTCATTTATTGTTTTGCTTTTGCAGGATAAGCTCCCCACAGTTCTTTCCTCCATGGCTTTTGAACTGGAACATGTCCTTGCTTCACCTTATGACCTTCATATTTCTCTTCCTTCTTTTCCAGTTCCGAGAGTGGCTACGGAAGAAGTACAAGGACTGGCCTTTTGACGACGAGGAGC
Organism: Brachyhypopomus occidentalis; assembly: GCA_020368025.1. Lineage (NCBI taxonomy): Eukaryota > Metazoa > Chordata > Actinopteri > Gymnotiformes > Hypopomidae > Brachyhypopomus > Brachyhypopomus occidentalis. The sequence continues at coordinate 433,508 of JAGXOD010000078.1, forward strand.
ACATACGCAACCTGCTGACTCAGGCCTCTGTGCCCACTACAGCGCCACCTGGAGGAGTGGGGTCTGAACACAGGGCTGTGGACACATGAGGAAAGCAGGCACTCCAGCAGCCAGAAGACCAACCCTGAAACTCTCCGCCTCTGCGCGACTCTGCTCCGCCCGTGGACAACTCCGTCACCTACGACGGGATGCTGTATCCACTGGGATCTCCACAGTTTTGTGACCGTGTCCTTTGTGTTATAGGCTGGCACTGTTCTCTAACTTATTGCCTTTTTGTAAATAGATGACGCTGGTGTTTGCATTTGAGCAGTGTTGAATACAAATTTGTATTTCATTGTACACAGGAAATGAACATTTTTAAGTCAGTGTAATAAATATAATTTATGTTGATCTCAGTAATTGTAATCAATTTATTTTACCAAAAAGTCAGATACATTCAACCCTCTACTGTAACAATGAGGATTAACTGAGTGTTGTGGAGAGGAAAGAACGTGACAGCTGGTTTTACATGCTTTATTGTTTTGTCCAATGTCATAAATAAGGTTTGCATCACCATTTCAGTCCAGGGTCACACACTGCAAAGTACAGTATATGAACTGGAATCAAATTTAACAGGTTTATTTACATTTGTTTCGTGGACTACAACCTTCTTAAACCCATGTGGACAACTGGGTTAAACGGTTGCACTTTGGACTTTTACGTCCGCCAGATGGCGCTATTTTTATCACTACTACTGACACGATGAAAATATCATACATACATATGTAAATATGTCATATATATATATATATATATATATATATATATATAGTATATATATATATATATATATATATATATATATATATATATATATATATATATAGTATATAGTATATACACACACACACACACGCAAGACAGGACTCAGTATTGTATTGGCTACATTTCTTTTACCTTCGCGTCCTTTACTTCATAAACTTTACCAACCCAATTCACGAGAATAAAGTAAACAGAATTAGCGGATATCGGAAAGGATTACTATGACGATCGCAGGGAGATTTTTGGGTCTTTATCCGGAGATAATTGTTCCGCCGCCTGTGCGCGCCTCGACGTGAAGCTCGCTGGGATTTCCCGTATTGGATGTTTACTTGCGGCTTTTCGGTCCGATACGTTTCAAAGAAGTCTTATAATAAAGGCGCATTTAACTGCGCCCTCTGCAGAAAAGCGCTTCCACTGTGTTTGCTCCGCCCTGTTTCTGCTTAGAATCATCACTGGGGGTATAAGGGTTGCACTGAAACTCTTTCTTCCGCGAGTCGGTTGGAGCATCATCGCTGCCTGCAAGGAGCCCGTGCAGTGCTTTCGTAAAGGTAAGCGCACGAGCCCGCTTTGGGATACATCACTACAGTCATACAGGATACAAGTAAATATCGCAGGAGATAATTAACTCTGAGAGTGAGACAAACTGTAACATTTTTATTTCGCTTTTTTTTTTTGCAGTTTTATTATGGTGTTAAATGATTCTAGGTAACTAGACCAACGTGTTTGTTATTCTAGTCTAAATAATTCGTAGTCGGAGCCCTCAGTAACCACTGCAAATCCAGTGGTTTAGCTCCTACACTGTTACATTAGATCACTTTAAAGGAGGGACTCCCGATAAACGCTTTGGCTTGTATTTATTTATTAATTTATACCTGTGACATTTTAGTGCATGCCTCCAAATATGCTTTTGACTGTTTTGTTTTCATTCCAAGCACATCCAGACAACTTAACCTCTCATAATAACTGCATGCAGTTGTCGCCGTTAGCCCGCTTGTCATCGCACATCGTATTTGCATGAGCCGCGCTGTGCACCTGCTGTCCGGTCACCACTGTCGCATGCGTCTTTGACAGGCATGAATTTAGATGGGGACGGAAGCATGTCAGTCAATTGTGGCAATGGCAAACTTAGACAGTGGCTCATCGATCAGATTGATAGCGGGGAATACCCCGGCCTGGTCTGGGAGAATGACGAGAAAACCATTTTCAGGATACCCTGGAAACACGCGGGAAAGCAGGACTACAATCGCGACGAAGATGCCGCTCTCTTTAAGGTGAGTGACCATGGTTTCGACTTTATCAACTTCATAATCGCTACTTTTCTTTATTTATGATTATTATGATTTATACGTAGCATAGAAATACTACTACATTAGTAACAGGGAAATATTCATTAAAGTAATGGACTAAGTTGAAACGAATTTAATTTATCAGCGCCATAAACTGTAAGTTGGTGAGTTATATGACAATGGTGTGACCCATGACAGTTTGTAACACATCTATCAAACTTGTGTAAGGAAACTGTCACCTTTGTATTGATCAAAATGGGTTTAAGAGTGGACGGGAGCTGAGAAGCTGCGAGTAAGTTGTGTATCTCCCTGCACACTGTGGCTTTAACACAGCTGGGACTGCTGGGTAGGGGGGTTAACGTCACACTGGTGCCCATTAACGACCTTCTGAAGAACTACCAGTCCACTCGTGCTTCTCCTCGGTGGAAACAGAACGAGACTGGTGGTAGTCTGGTTACTGGTGACTAGTGGTAGTTTGGTTACTGGTGGTAGACTGGTTACTGGTGACTGATCATAATCTGGTGACTGATGGTAGTCTGGTTACTGGTGGTAGTCTGGTTACTTGTTACTGGTGGTAGTTTGGTTACTGGTGGTAGACTGGTTACTGGTGGCAGTCTGGTGACTGGTGACTGGTGGTAGACTGGTGACTGGTGGTAGTCTGGTTACTGGTGACTGGTGGTAGACTGGTGACTGGTGGTAGTCTAGTTACTGGTGACTGGTGGTAGACTGGTGACTGGTGGTAGACTGGTTACTGGTGACTGGTGGTAGTCTAGTTACTGGTGACTGGTGGTAGACTGGTGACTGGTGGTAGTCTACTTACTGGTGACTGGTGGTAGTCTGGTGACTGGTGGTAGTCTAGTTACTGGTGACTGGTGGTAGACTGGTGACTGGTGGTAGACTGGCGACTGGTGGTAGACTGGTTACTGGTGACTGGTGGTAAACTGGTTACTGGTGACTGGTGGTAGTCTAGTTACTGGTGGTAGACTGTGTCTCAGATGCAGGGGCTGCTTTGTGTGCCAGGCTTGGGCGCTGTTCAAGGGGAAATACCGGGAGGGTGTGGACAAGCCGGACCCTCCCACATGGAAGACCAGACTTCGCTGTGCCCTCAACAAGAGCAACGACTTTGACGAGCTTGTGGAGAGGAGCCAGCTGGACATATCAGATCCGTATAAAGTCTACCGGATTATACCCGAAGGAGCAAAGCGAGGTAAGGCATGTCCCCGTAATCCAGCCTTGGTGTTCCCGTAATCCAGCCTTGGTGTCCCCGTAATCCAGCCTTGGTGTCCCCGTAATCCAGCCTTGGTGTCCCTGTAATCCAACCTTGGTGTCCCCGTAATCCAGCCTTGGTGTCCCCGTAATCCAACCTTGGTGTCCCGGGCTGCCTCTACCCCGCCAAACTGAGGCTGTGAAGTTTATTTGAATGGGTTTTGTGATAAGATAAGGTGTCTAACACACACCTGTGTGAGGGTATGTCTGGCCTGATAGGGGAGTAATCCTACTCAGGAAGACAGATTCTGGCATTATAAATCTCAGCGAGTCCCAGGTCATTGTGCTGAAAGTGTGTCTGGGTGAAGGTTTTCGACTGTTAATTTAACACAGTTTTCTCTTTAACGGTCTTTAACCTCTACGCTTCACATATCCGATTTCTCCACCACATTTAATATTTGACACGTTTAAGATGTGAACTTAGAGGAGGCATCTTGAAATTTTGAAATCCAGGTAAGTAAAGTGAGTTTCACTCACCCAGCACTCCTGAGAGGCCTGCGTGGTAGGCCCCTCCCCCTGCTCCGCCCACGGGGGCGTGGCTGTGCTTTATGTGCACTATGCACTGCTGCTTGGTCTCTCCCTCAGTGGAGCAGGAAGCAGGGAGGAAGCCACCGTGTGCTCTGCAGTGCCGCTGCTTTTTATAGAGACCTTCAGTTAGCGAACAGCACAGGCCCATGTGACCCGGGGTCACCCAGACCTCTACCTTTACCCTGCACCTCAGTGTCACGGCAACCTGCACAGGAGAGAGAGAGAGAGAGATAACGCACACAGAGGGAGAAAATAACCGAGAGAGAGAGAGAGAGAAAGTGAAGCAGAGAAAGAGAGGGAGAGAGAGAAACAGATGTTTTGGACTGACAGTTCTGTCTTGCATACCACACTGATGCTTTTGCCTCCCAGTGCTATTTGTATACCTGGGGTGTTTGTTGCCAGCGTCAGCTACACACAGTGTGTACAGGACAGATGCACAGAGCAAGCAGTTCTCACAGAAACACCCTATCTGGCTTTATTTTGCTGGGCCATAAACTTATATTGTGAAAAACGTTACTCTCCTGTAGCAGATTCTGCTTTCACTGTGAAACAGACACTACATTCAAAGACACATTAAAATTTTGCCTTTTCATGAGATCATACTAAACCAAGTCAGTACAACTGGTGAATTATTTAAGGGCTCAGTGTGAATAATTATAATATGATTTAGAAGGTGGGATTCATTTTTTATTCACTTTAAATGTGACTGGAGCTCCAGACACGTGACATCTTGGTGACGTCATCGATCGTCTGTCAGGCAGCCCACGCTGCGTCTCTCCTGTGGTTTGTTTTCTGAAGGAATCTCTGTGGAGTTATTATGTAGTTACGTGTGAGAACTGACAGTGTTCCTCTGCTGTCCAGGCTCCAAGTCCAGCAGCGTTGAGGAGACCTCTGCACACGTGACGTCTCTTGCGTACCCCATGCATTCTCCATATCCTCTGCAGTCCCCGGTAAGCCGACAACACAAATCCCCCTTTCTGCTCATGCTTTTTAACGGGTCGGTTCTGTTACACCATCACTGTCTCTTCCCTTCCTAGATGTCCAGTTATGTCCTGTCCCAGGAGAGGAGGGAGTGGAGGGAGTTCACCCCCGAGCAGCCGCACCACCAGCCTCCGCCCTCGGACCTGCCGTACGGGCCGTGCCCCTACCCCACCCGGCCCATCCAGTGGCACACGCCCCCCTGTGACAATGGTACGATGCTCCCGGGGGTCTGTCAGGCATCCCAGCATGCCACAGTGATTCCAACATGACTCTTCTGAGTCCTGATTCCTTAACACTCAGCACCACTGAGAACTGGACATTTTTCAGATTCAGCCATTGCAGCTGTGAGGACCATGAACGTGTTGCATGGAAACAGTCGCGCTCTTTAATCCCTGAGCATTTTTGAGTAACTGGAGCAGTGCTGGCCACAGTGTCACGCACACCGCCGATTCTTTGCACAGCAGCGTTGAAGTACCCAGAATGCACGGCGTGTTGCTAAAGCAGCTTCTGCCGCTGTCTGCATGAGTGCTGGGTGTATTATCACACTGTATCACCCTGCTGTGCTCTTAGCTGACCCCACTGAGGAAATCTAAATTTGTGCTAGACACAGCAGCTGCTAACCTCTTACTCTCTGAATGATAAGAAAGGTACGTTGCACTGTGCAGTCTTCTGGAAGTCATTCATAATGAAAACTACACAGCAGACTAAAGTTTAAACTGAATAACAGTGAAATGCACCTCCTGGTGTTGTAAATGCTACACAATGCAACTAATATGGAGACGAAGAAGAGGTTCACTGAATCCATTGTTTAAATACTTTAACGAAGGCAGTGTAGTTACTGTTGCATTAGCATATGCTATTGCAGACTTGAACTAAGTGGAAGTTCTTGAGTTTGTTTTGAGGAACCAAAAACTCCAGGTATGAGAAACCGAACAGAGAGTCATAGGCACAGAACCTGCTCCTCACACGACAGCGCTGATAAATGGATTCACTGACGCTAACATTTGGTTTAGTTCCATTTGTGTTGAAGTGCTGTCGATCTTCACAAATTGTGGCATAGGTCAGGAGTTGTGAGGTGACGTCGTTGGCCCTTCTCCACGTCACCTCGCAACTCCAACAGCTCTGTAGGAGAGCAAGACAGGGAGAAACCAGGCCTGAGCATACCTGAGAAACAGTGGTCCTAATCGCCCCACATTTGTCCTAATTACCCCACGGACACTTCTGCTTTGACTCCTTTCACACAGCCTTCATTAGGTGTCGAAGCTACTTCACAAATAGTTGCAGCCAGAAATAAGTATGACCGAGAGCTTGGTTTCCTCCTGAGCGATGAAGTTCAAAAATACACCAGCGGACCAGCAGAGTGTTGACAGAGGACTGATGTGTAAAGTGATATTAATTATGATCGGCTCCATGAGCTGTGTTGACGAAAACGTTCTGTTAAGTATGTGGGAGTTAAAGGTCAGTGGTTCTGTACGACGCGAGCATTCATCACTGCTTTTTGGCTAATATACAATAAACAAAACTCAAAACAAAACAAATGTTACTATAAAGTCTAAGTTTACACCTTATGTGACAGAAGTGGTTGACCAGTTAAATCATGTTCCTATGCTGTGGTTACTTCCACATTTACTTCAAGTGGAGACCAGAAAGGATCTGAATCTGCAGAGATGTTGGTGAAACTAAAGCCATGGTTACTAATAGTGAATATGCCCTTCCAGGGTACCAGATCTCTGGATCCTTCTACACCTACACTCCTACAGAGTCCCACCCTGTGCCAATGGAATCCAATATGAGATCTGCAGAGGCCATGGCAGCCACAGGTACACACACACACACACACACACACACACACACACACACACACACACACACACACACACACACAGACACACACACACACACACACACATCATCATCATCATCATTTTGGAGCTTTCAGCTTCATTTTCTTGATACCTTTAGATTTAAATAAATATTTTTTTCTCCTGATTTGTCCGCGTCTCAGTAAGGTTTCAGCTCCTGGTCTCCTGATTAAAGGAGGACCAAGCATCTCTCCTCTCAGCCCGCCGGTCTCTCTCTCCTTCCCCAGACTGCCGCCTGCATATCTCCCTCTACTATCGAGAGTCCCTGGTGAAGGAAGTGACCACCAACAGCCCTGAAGGCTGCCGCATCTCCTCCAGCCCCTCTCCGTCCTCTCCGTCCTCTCCGTCCTCGCCGTGCCGGGTGAGCGGCTGTACGGGGGGCCCGAGGCCGTGCTGCTGCCCTTCCCGTACCCGCCGTCGCAGCGGCGCGGCGCGGACAAGCTGCCCAACGTGCTGGAGCGTGGCGTGCTGCTCTGGCTCACGACCGACGGCCTGTACGGCAAGCGGCTGTGCCAGGGCCGCGTGTACTGGGAGGGACCGCTGGCGCCGTACGCAGACAAGCCCAACAAACTGGAGAAGGAGCAGATGTGCAAGCTGATGGACACCCAGCAGTTCCTCTCAGGTGGGGATCTCAGATGCACCAGCAGGTCTCCGTGGTGGGTGAATGTAATTGGGCGGCGTGCCGACGCTGTTAACCGAAATGGGAACTGAGTACGGCCACTTACGACGTCAGATAATGTGGTTATTACGGGCTGTCTGGTCACTGCAGTGAATTACAGCTGTGACTAATGCAGGTGCTTCGTGTCTCGGTGGGATTGTAATCCCAGGCAGCATTTTATATCTACGGAGGGAATGGAAGATGTAATCACAGGTGCTAGGTGTTAGCTTCAGGCTAACACCTGATACTGATGTACAGCACTGGTACATCAGGAAAGTGCACTGCAGGGCGGCAAATTTCTAAGAACTTTTAAACAAAGATCCTGTAGTATGGGTTTAGTATGGGATTAGTATTTGTTTAGTATGGGTTTTATGGTTTTAGGGATGAAATGGTTTTATGGATTTTATCTATGTATTTTTTAAGTAGTATGGATTTAAGCAGTATTTTAAAAGTAGCATGGATTTTTAAAATGTTTTTAACTGAAGTATGGATATATGCATTTAAAAAAAAGTAGAATGGATTTTAGCTCATGGCAATATATATATATATATATATATATATATATATATATATATATATATATATATATATGTGAGCATGAATCAGGATCACGAAAACAAGCGTGACTTCTGAGGTCTGCCATCTCAAGTGTAATGACTGTGCATCCCTGTTTGATGGCAATGCTGTGATACTGATGATGATGGTGGGAAGTAGGAGAGGTTTAGGTGAGCATGTGTGCCGCATGATTATAGATCTCAAATCAAAAGACTGGAAGGAGGGGTGACAAGAATGATATTGCTGGTAATGTTAATAATGACTGTGCTAATGAGGAATCACTGTTTGCAAAGTAGTTCTGATAAGAGAAGATGCTTTAGAACCCTGTGAATTGTTACATCACGCACATGTCACAATCGGTCCTAATTATTTCTCATATCTCATTCTTCAAATGCTTATTCTTATCTGTAGTGAAAGATGCTTTGTGAATTTGGTGTTGGTTGTAGCCGTAGTTGATTGAGTATGGATATAGTAATATATCTATACTTTAATATAGCATTTTTCAGGCCTATGGTTATGTTATAATAATAATAATATAATAATCTTTATTTGTATAGCACCTTTCATGCATACATGCAACTCAATGTTAGAAGAAATTTAAGTGGCATCAGCCTATTGGAGTAATGCATGTTGTACCTCCCCAGATAACCTGTTTGTGGTACGCCTCACAACTGCTATTAGTTCAATCACCAGGGTTAGGTTTTAAGTCATTTTAGAAATACAAACCTTTGTGCTTAAGGACTTTCCAGAAAAATAATTTGCTGGCCCAAGTTAAAATGGTGGCTCATTGCCTTGTGTCTGCAACTACCAGAATCTGTAAATGTCATCTCTCTCTGAACGAGTCATCAGTGTCCTTGGGGCATGAAGGAGAGGTGAGCGTTAACCATATTGCTCATCTGGCTGCTAGAGAAGAAAGTGCTTCATTCCCATCACTGAGCGGTCTGGTGCTGTCAGTAGTACGACACCCGACTCAAACCGACTCAGAGCTTCACCAAGCTTTAGTCACTCATCATAACAAAAACCTCAAACCTCTTCATTGTGGTGACCCTCCAGGGTGTGAGTTTGATGTCTCAGGGTAAATTCACACTTTATTTACTCCAGCAAGTGTTTTTTTTTATAAAAGGGGCAATCACCTAATTCTGTTAAAGAATGAATTGAATCGAAGGTTCAGTAATGTTAAAACACTTTGCATCAACTGTGGTCAGTGAATGTGGAGATTACAGGAACAGAACCACAGGAGGTGTGATCCTTTAGATCGTTTTTCTACTGGATCATACATTCATATATTTAAGATTATATAGTATTCCATTATTAGCAAATTCTGAAGATCTGCAACTTTTTCTTCTTTTTTTTACTCACAGAGTGGCAAGGTTATATCCATCATGGACGCCCTATGCCAAGATACCAGGTGGTGCTCTGCTTTGGGGATGAGTACCCAGATCCCCACCGACAGAGCAAGATGATCACAGCTCAGGTACGGTTCATGCCTTTCAACGGCCAACAATGAGGCATTAGTTGGGAACACAGGATATTTGTCAGTGGGGCTGGATCTTACAGGATCTTTGTCAGTGGGGCTGGATCTTACAGGATCTTTGTCAGTGGGGCTGGATCTTACAGGATCTTTGTCAGTGGGGCTGGATCTTACAGGATCTTTGTCAATGGGGCTGGATCTTACAGGATCTTTGTCAGTGCTGTTGTTACCTTCTCTTTGGACCAGTGTCATCTAGCAGAACATTCTACAGTGCAGTGCGGCTATGAGAAGTCTGGATAAAGACAAGCAGTGTTCCTGCAGCTATGGAAACACTGCATGTTTTGTAGTTATAGATTTGCTGGTAATTTGTTCATTGCTTTATATGTTCAGTGCTGGATAGCTACCTGTCCAGGTTGCATATGGTTGCAACTAGGTAGCAAGTAGCTAGCCACTTTATATATGACCACTTTATATATTTATATACACTTTATATATTACCAAATTATACCTATATTCAATTTTAATGTGATAGATGTATGTGTGCAAGCCCCACTGTCATTGAAAACTATGTCAAGAAATAGTTTGACCGTATTTCTGTTTCTAATTCATTATGGTATATACAAGTGTAGTTTAGTCTATGCTGTTCTACGCTGCTGTGCTATCTAACTCAAAAACTGTGGTCTCCCTGTTACAATAAGAATCCCAGCATACATCTAATACACAATGTTTAAACGAGCCATATATAACTCATTTGTTAGTAATCCAAGTGTGATAGACGATAGTGATAGACTGCTGTATTCAGAGGTGCACGATGTCTAGAGCATGTGCACAAAATCAGTTTAAACACTTGAACAATTATCCCGACATAGAGCGGCTAATGCAGCACAGCCTTCTGCAGTCCCATCACCAACAGTAATGGCATTACTGACCAGAGCTTTTACAACAGGGCACATGCTGACGTGGTTCACCCCCTTTTTACTCCCAGCACACCATGTCTGGGTTTTGGGCCCTCACACATGTGGTTTATGTCAGGGATGGAGTTTTTTTTTGGTTAAAAACTGAGTAAATGTCTTGTAGGCTCCACATCATAAACGGGTCTTATCTGGATCTGCTGAGAAGGTGGAGACTCTGACTTGGAGGTCTTTCCTCCTTCCTAATTGCCAGTGTTTCTCTCCCGTAAGGTGGAGACTCTGACTTGGAGGTCTTTCCTCCTCCCTAATTGCCAGTGTTTCTCTCCCGTAAGGTGGAGATTCTGACTTGGAGGTCTTTCCTCCTCCCTAATTGCCAGTGTTTCTCTCCCGTAAGGTGGAGCCTCTGACTTGAGGGTCTTTCCTCCACCCTAATTGCCAGTGTTTCTCTCCCGTAAGGTGGAGCCCATGTTTGCCAGACAGCTCCTCTACTTTGCGGGTCAGACCAACGGTCACTACCTGCGGGGCTATGAGCTTCCTGCCCAGGGCGTGATCCCTGTGGAGGAATACCAGAGGAGCATGCAGCACATGCAGGAATGAGCTCCTCCCCATGCTCCTCCTCCGTGACCACGCTCCTCCCCATGCTCCTCGCCACGCCCTGCAGATGGACTCCGTGACCACGCTCCTCTCCCGTCGGCCCGCTACCCCACCTCCACCACCACCACCACCAGCTCCACCTCCATGACCACCACCACCTCCACCATCACTGGCACATTTGTCATCATCAACATGGTAGCCTCTCTGTCTCTACACTGTGATGGTCCTGCTGCCACTGGAGCCTGGTGAAGGCTAGACTGGGATGAGGACATGTGATGGTCACACACTTCCCCCCCTCCCAGCTGAGCGGCGGCTCTCGATAAGCACAAACCATGTGCCCACCGTGTGCCAAATGAACATTTTTTAAGATGTGTCAACATTTTAGGAGCCTTGTTTACAAACAAAGTCCTAAACGTGAAGGATCACCAGACTGAGAGTCTTCAAGAGGGCTTTAAAGTTGAAGAAAGATATTTTCGAATGTGCAGACTGTCCTAACAACTTGTGTCTTTTTACATATAAATAAATATGTTCTTACATATATAAAATATTTTTGTATCAGCAATTGCCAATAGTTTTATATTTTAGGTGTTCCACATTAGTTTGTGTTAAACATTTTTCAGTTTTCAGTTTCATTTTGCTTTCATCTCCCAAAGACCAACTTGACCTGCTACTGTCAAATCAAGCTAATAATTTCTCTCAGTGTACATTCTTTAACTTCATTAGTTGTCTATTTATATTTTATATGATGTGTTATTGTGTGTCAGTCTTTGTGTTCTGAAAGTATCTAATCTTGAATGTAATCAAAATGATTTTTTCTCTCAAGAAATTGTATAATGCTAAATACTAAGAAGGTGTGAGTTCTTCTAAGAGTTACTGTTAGCTACAGATGAGTCTGTATCTTACAATCAAAGACAGCTATCTGCTTGCTGTGTCTGTGCGTGTGTGAGAACTGTGTGTGTGCGCGTGTGTGTGTGTGTGTGTGTGTGTGTGTGTGTGTGTGTGTGTGTGTGTGTGTGTGCGTGTGTGTGTGTGTGTGTGTGCGTGCTGTGGTATACTAAGTGCTGATGGGAAACTGTCACAGGCAGGTAACTGCCCACAATATTGTGGTAATGGTGTAGAAAGGTTACAATGAGGAGGAGAGAGAGGAAAGACCCCCCCCCCCCCTCTCTCTCTCTCCCCTCTCCTCTCTCTCTCTCCCCCCTCTCTCTTCCCTCTCTCTCCCCCCCTCTCTCTCTATTCTCTCTCCTCTCCCCTTTCTCTCTCTATCTCCTCTCCCCCCTCTCTCTCTCCACTCTCTCTCTCTCTCTGTCTCTCTCCTCTCCTCTCTCTCTGTTCTCTCCCCCCCCCCCTCTCTCTCTCCTCTGTGCAGCAGGACAGGGCAGTTAGAGGTTTGTAAAGGTGTCTATTTTTCTTTGCTTTATCTTGTCATTATCACATTTACTGCAACAATCACGCAATAAATGAAAATAACCAATTTTTCCCCATTATCATATTGTTTTTATCACATATAGACAATTTAAAGAAGCACTGTGTACACATGACTTTACACCTGCACCTATCCAAGCATACAGGTCAGCTTACAACCCAGCATGCAAGTGTGTGTGTGCATATGTGTATGTTGTATGTGTGTGTGTGCATGCGTGTATGTATGTGTGCTTGTATGGTGTGTGTGTGTGTGTGATGTGTAACTCTTAGATATGCTTGAGTGACAGCAGTCGGGAGGGTTGTGGTTTGGGGGGGCAATAAAAACAGAGCATGAACAAGAGAGAAAGACAGGAAGTTCGATTCACAGGTGCACAGGAAGACTGGCCCACAAGACAAACAAAGCGCCATACGACTCTGGGAGAGTGTGTGTGTGTGTGTGTGTGTGTGCGGAGGGGAGGGGAGGGCGTCAGGGGAGCTACTGCAGGACACTACCCACTGTGCCCACGGCGTGCTTGGAGCACAGAACGACAGCTCACAGCACAGAAGCTGTGACGCATGGCTGAGCCCAAACGTGCGTCGAGCACACGCTCGCTGAACAGACTCCCTGCTACAGGCTCCTCTGAGTGACACAGCACATCCTGTCAGAGAGTCAGGGAATGCGCCCGAATTAAGGCCAAACACACAGGCTACGCTAATTGTTCCACATTAGCACTATTGCCATTTCCTTAATCACAGTCATGCGTTATTAAACGTATTCAAACATTCAGACGATGGTCTAACCCTTCAGCAGCCTTTAACACTGTATGTGTACTAAATATTATGCATTTGACTATAAGGCTAAAACAAACAGGCAAAGAAATAAACAAATACATTTAACACACATTTTATGAAAATGAAAACATTGTTTCTATTTTTGGCCTTTGTTCTTCTCTACCGCCTGAATTATGTAAAGCATCTATTTTCCTGCTTCTGGTAAGTGTGTGTGTCAGACGTCTGTGCAACTGGGCACAGGTTTTGGGGGATTCCTCCTACCACACACCCGCTCTTTGAAGTGCTCAAAACGTCCTCCTCCTTTCTGACAGACGGCCCTTTCTGCTGCTTTTCATACCAAACATGTCCTTTGTAGGTTTTCTGCTGCCCACGGATCCGCGTCAACCCACGGCTCGCCCACGTTTGCAACACGCGTGTTTTTGCGTGTAGTAGGAGTACGTTTCAAAGAAGAGACTTGCGTTGTTACTAGTTATTATTAGGGATCTGGACCCACGCAATTTGTAAAGCTGATTTGTGACAACATGTGTTGTAAAAAGCGCTATATAAATAAAATTGAATGAATGAATGAATGAATTACTACTATTACTACTTCAGTTTATTGGGATAAATTCATTTAAAGACACCATTTAATATTTTTTTTAAAAAGTACCCCCACCTCCAAAAAAAAAAAAAACACAACAGTGTTCACAGCACAATTCACGGAGTCCCTAAAGTGACCTGGCCAGAATCACCTAACTAAAAAAGTCTATGCTACAACCCTCACGTTGCGTGTAGCACTGCTCCCGTGTTGCTACCTCGTACAGGTGCCTCTGTGCTACAGTCGCGCAAATGTCCCAAGTGAAGGAAAAAAGCCTTTTCTTTCTGTTGCATGTGCAACGTGTTCAATCAATCATCTGGATTCAACCAGGAAGTCCTCACTCTTCATCCACCAATCCAGGAAGTCTCTCCTGTTAGCCTACTAGCATCTGCTTAAAAAGGGGTTCTCGTCCAATCAACACATCACACCAGTACAGACAATTAGCAACACAAATCACCTGTAGCCCCCAAAACAACTCTAACCCCACATGAAACAGTACAGTGTACAGTGTTGAGTCTGAGTTTAGTTCTCTGTTTCAGTACTTCGACTCTCTCTCAAAGACACTGTACTCTCTCATGAAATATAAATTCATGTATTTGGTTTCCGCTTCTGAATCTATTTCAGTTACAATTTCTAAGGAGCCGCTGAAACACGTGCGTATTTGGTGTGTCTCGCTGTGTCGATTCATTTCATTTGTGAAAGCAAAATGATCACAACTACACAGAACAGGGGCCCCTGAGGTCATTCGAGGCCCCAGTGATTCTCAGAACCAATGCATCATGAAGAAAGATCCCAGTGTTGCTCCAGTCTTCGCCGAGGCGCGTGCATGACAGGAAATGGTGATGAGTTTCCTCTCGGAGTTGGCACTGGGATCTAACGTTTATTAGTGTCTTCATGCAGCAAGTTCAGCAACAGAAGAACCACGGTTGGTTCACCAAGATGCCGTTTGCCAACTTATGACATTGATACAGCAGACACCAAATGACACATGTTCACAACCAGGCAGAGTTTGTCCTGACACATCAGCACATGAGGTTTAGGGGAGGATCCTAACACTCTTAAATGAAGGTTTATGTGTCTGACAACATGTGTTGCTTTTCAAGAATCTTGTTTTTTTTGCTTTCTGGATTTGATTTGATAAAATGCTGAAAACCCATTACCTCCTTCTTGATTTTTCAAGACTATCATACAAACAGAAATGCAGATTTGTAAGTAGAGAATGTCAGAGCTGCTAGTGGTTTCCTGCACTCGAGCAAAACACCATCACGTCACAACGTGAGCAAAACACCATCACGTTACAACGTGAGCAAAACACCATCACGTCACAATGTGAGCAAAACACCATCACGTCACAATGTGAGCAAAACACCATCACGTTACAACGTGAGCAAAACACCATCACGTCACAACGTGAGCAAACACCATCACGTCACAACGTGAGCATAACACCACGTCACAACGTGAGCTAAACACCACAACGTGAGCTAAACACCATCACGCGTCTGGCGTGAGCAAAACAACGTGAGCAAAACACCATCACGTCACAATATGAGCAAAACACCATCACGTCACAATGTGAGCAAAACACCATCACGTCACAATATGAGCAAAACACCATCACGTCACAACGTGAGCAAAACACCATCACGTCACAACGTGAGCATAACACCATCACGTCACAATATGAGCAATCAAAATGTGAGCAAAACACCATCACGTCACAATATGAGCAAAACACCATCACGTCACAATGTGAGCAAAACACCATCACGTCACAATATGAGCAAAACACCATCACGTCACATCGTGAGCATAACACCATCACGTCACAACGTGAGCATAACACCATCACGTCACAACGTGAGCATAACACCATCACGTCACAACGTGAGCAAACACCATCACGTCACAACGTGAGCAAAACACCATCACGTCACAACGTGAGCAAAACACCATCACGTCACAACGTGAGCAAAACACCATCACGTCACAATATGAGCAAAACACCATCACGTCTGGCGTGAGCAAAACACCATCACGTCTGGCGTGAGCATAACACCATCACGTCACAACGTGAGCTAAACACCATCACGTCACAATATGAGCAAAACACCATCACGTCACAACGTGAGCAAAACACCATCACGTCACAACGTGAGCAAAACACCATCACGTCACAATGTGAGCAAAACACCATCCCGTCACAATGTGAGCAAAACACCATCACGTCAAAATGTGAGCAAAACACCATCACGTCACAATATGAGCAAAACACCATCACGTCACAATGTGAGCAAAACACCATCACGTCACAATATGAGCAAAACACCATCACGTCACAATGTGAGCAAAACACCATTACGTCACATCGTGAGCATAACACCATCACGTCACAACGTGAGCATAACACCATCACGTCACAACGTGAGCATAACACCATCACGTCACAACGTGAGCATAACACCTTTCGCCTCCTTTTCTGCTCTCAAAGTGATGATAAAAATAGAATAATTGTGTTACAGAATTATTATTGACACCTTATGTTTCTATTTCCATTCTCAGAAATGTTCTGAATAGGTTTGTTTGGGGGATTTTGGAGAGATATCTCTGATTATTCTATGTACAGTTGTGGTGAGGCCTTCTCATATGCTAACTCATTATTCCCAGGGTAACAAAAAAATACACAGAGACCAGATTTTCTGATTTGCCAAAAACTCCCTATACCTTCCAGATAGCAGACAGGCGACCATGTGGTGACAGATGGAACTCTGTAGTAGAGGTCTGTAGTAGATTAAGTAATCTTAATCTTAATCTGTATATGTATGGCATTTCCACAGTAGCTGGTCTGTTTTGTTCATCCTTATATCCACTTTTGTGGACTTTTTTTGTGGACTTTTATATATATATATATATGTGTGTGTGTGTGTGTGTGTGTGTTATTAAGAGAATACATAGAACTGTGTTCTTAAGAGAACTAGCTATGTCCATATGTGTATTTCCGGGACTCTGGCACAGTCTCAATCTTTAAGTCTAGGTTGAAAACTTACTTGTTTGATCTAGCATTTGGTAATTAATGTGCCCCTTTAGATAAGGTAACAGATCCAGGGGTTCATGGGCAAAGGGTTTTTATGGCAAACTGGGGCGCTGGTGCTGTCATCCTATCACTGCACGCGGTCACTCAAGTTTGTCGACGGTGTAGTGGATGGATGCCAGTGTCTCAGGATGCTCCCAAGTCTGTGTTACCTTCTGGTTCTGCCCTTTAGCTAGGCTGTAATAATTTAATTGCCGGAGTCGCTGCCACACTCAAGAAATGTTTACATTTACTTTGTCTAACATATTCCATATAGAACTAATTGCCCCTCTTCTTCCCAATGGCTGCCCGAGAAATACCGGGACAAGGAAAGACGAGCCTTTCCCGTTACCCACCCCATACAAGCATCTAGGAGATGGTCTGGCTTGCCAGTGGATGTGCCGATGCCGTGGTCGGATGTGCCATTATCGCAAGAGGACGCGCTGATGCCAACCCCACCTGAGGCTCATCGACTCTGAAGGGACTGTGACTACTCGGCCTGGAATATATCTGGACTATACATGACCTGTGAATGTGGACATTGCTAGCGGGCCGCCCAATGGAGGATGGGTTCCCTTTTGAGTCTTGGTCCTCCCAAGGTTTCTTCCTAAATTCCTGCCATCTTAGGGAGTTTTTCCTTGCCACTGTCGCCTTTGGCTTGCTCATTAGGGATCTGGACCCACGCAATTTGTAAAGCTGCTTTGTGACAACATGTGTTGTAAAAAGCGCTATATAAATAAAATTGAATTGAATTGAATATTTCTGTGGGTGTGGTTCCATGTGTGTGTGTTCATCGGTCTCACCTGTAGCTCGTGTAGTCTGTCTATTTAATGTGCGTTCACGCAGTGTCCCGTCCTCATCTTGTGTGTATGCTACACACACTCACCGTGTGGTGCTACCTACCCTCACCGTTACATCTGTCTTAGTAAGGAAATATATATCTCTATATTAAGACAAGACATATCTCTATCTTTTTAAGATCATGTATATCTGTTATTACGAGAATATACATTTCTCTGTTAAGAGAATATACATTTCTCTGTTATGAAGATAATATATCTGTGATTAAGAAAATATGTATTTCTGTCTTATTAACAGAACACATATTAATAAACATATATTAATAAATATCTCTCTTATTCACAGTATGCTTAGATATAACTACTCTCTGCTACTCCTGTTTCCACGTTTATATGGGTAAATATGAAGTCCACAGTAATAAATGCACTGGGTGAGGGTACTAAGGAAACTAAGCAGTTTCTCAGCTACACCATATGACTTCAGAATGACACTGCACACTGATTCCTACACAGGTGGACAGATGGAGTCTCGGCTGTAGGAAGCCTGAAGTGCTTCTCAGGTCAGTGTGGGATTCTGCTTCCTGTAGGATGCTGCTGCTCTCAGTCTCCATGGTAACAGAATGTTATTTTTTTACCGTGCACCCCATTGGCCTGAAGCGACGTGTGATCGTTTTCTATCTCAGGTCTGTAGTGACTCTTCCACAACGTGGTCACACCCTGAACAGTTGGTGCTAAACAACAGGTTGACCACAACTAGGAAAGAAACATTGCGTAAATCAAGTGGACTAGGGTCTCTGCTCTTATGGGTCACCAGACGGTTCACACATTTACTGTATATGGGCTAAGGATACCTGCTGGTCTCGGCACCCTCTCTGGGGCTGGAGGAGAAGAGGACTCTGCTTTTTCCCCGTGTGCCTCCTGTGGATGGGACACTCAGGGGAACATGTGTCTTCAGATCCAGCGAGGTTTTAAACTTTCATTCTGGTAAGGGACCTGGTCACCTTCAGAGAGCTACAGCACACGTTCACTCTCAACTCCTCACACCTTTTCAGCCTTCTGAGGCACGATCCGTGGTGTGCTGGAGAATTTTGTGGTGACTACACCCAGCCATTGGACAGCACGAGTGTTTACCAGCAACCCCAATGCGAAACCGAATGTCCATACTCAAAAGGTCGAAACTGTTGCCCAACCAGCCGTTTCACATCCATGTTCCCAGAACCTCTTTCTGCGTGTCCACAGAGGTGTGCTGCTCTGTAGAGTGTGCTTCATTGGATGGCCTGATGTCTGTGGTCGCACTGCCTGAGACCAGTGGGAACCATAGTGAGTTCATGCACCTCCGAAACTAAACTAGCTCCACTCCACATAATCCCACTCTAATCTCCACTCAAGCCTCCAGTCGTTCAGCCATCGTCCACTGTGACCCTAATGTGCTTTAATTAAGCATGAGAACAGAATAAGAGGTGTGTTCGTGTGGATAACATGGCTGTGATTTTGCCACAGACGAGCACGTCGGTTCCTGTTTGGCTTGCTCCACGTTATGTCCGCCTGCTCACCTAGAGAGCTTGTGTTGTTGCTCAGAAATATTTAAGGAAGGGAAAGTATCTTGAAGTTTCATCGCTTTGTTCATGGGGGGGTATAGGAGTCTGGAAAGGTGACCTGTGAGTTACACGTTCATTCTCCTTCCACCTTTCTTAACTTCAACACACCTGATAGGAATGGATCTAAACTGGACTGAGAACAGCTCAAAGCTCAGTGCCATTTAAGTAATTATGGCTACATTTAAGAAAACAATAGCAAAAAAATATTTCATGTAGATAATGATAGTTTTTAGGTCTCTGATGACAATATTTTTATGTTAAAATTAATTACAATATTGACGGGATACATTCCACAGGAATAAAGTGGAAACTGCTTGTAGATTCCTGTTTGTTTGTGTGTTCGTTTACATGCAATTTCTCTAACAGCTCATACAGTTTGGCCAGATCATCGTGTGCTGTCCTGTCCAAGCAAACCAGCCCAAACCACACCACACATGCTGGACTCTGCACCTGTGTGAAAACATAACACCGACGAGCTTTGCATGTGCGTTTTCCTGCTCTAACCCGTTCGATTCTCATGAGGACTTTGATATTTGAATTCAATCAAGTGGTGATTTCTTGCTGCCAGACGACCACCAGAGTTATTTCAGAAGGTTGAAGATTACTCAGAAAGCTTTAGGGAAGGAAACACATGAGTGTGTGTAGTTACTGAACTAAAGGCCCCGGGGGGAAGCAGCCATACAGAGACTCTACAGCATATTCTGCACGTTTGTATGGAGCTCCGGCTCACACACCTGAATGAATCTCAAATCCAAAATCCACCCTCTCCAAAGGGCAGTTACTGACAGGAGATTAACCCAAATCACAGACAACTAATTCCAATTAAAGACAATCGATCCTAATGAAAGAACTATTTTTTTTTTAGACACATTCACATACTCTCATTCTCTCTCTCTCTCTCTCACACGTGCACACACACACACACACACACACACACACACACAAAATGACTTTGCCTTTGATTGGGTTTGTATTTTTTTGTTTAGTTACCTCGGGTAGCTTCAATGTGTGGTGAAGGTATTGTTCAGATCTGCCTCAGTGTGTTCTAATTCTGAGAGATGCAAGTCATCCACGCAGAGACGTTTGAGGGCTTTTACAGCCAACACTCTCAATTTGAATTAGAATGTGTACAAGTGAGACGCAGAAACCAGAGCAGTTAAAAATCAAAGCTGACTGTCTCAGCAGCCTCTGAAAGGCGCTGCTTCATCCCGACACGGACAGGACGTTTTTTTTTGTTAGGGCTCCACCTGCCCTACTTTCATGTGTAACCATTTAAAGAACTTCTCACAGACGCCTAAAGGCGTTTTTTTATGAATCCTGGTTTTCAGCATTGTTCTCTGACCAGGACTTCCTCCATACTCACAAACCACAGCACTTTCACTGTGTCCACACATACATATAACAAAACCAAATTATGTGTGCATGCGTGTGTGTGTGTGCATATGTGTGTGCATGCGTGTGTGTGTGTGTGTGCATGTGTGTGTGTGTGTGTGTGTGTGTGTTTGCCTAACCTGCCCCTCCTCTGTTATTCGGTTTCTGTTTTTAATTCTTTTTGTTCCATTTTTCACCTGTGAAAGCCAATATTTGACTCATAGTCGTGTGTGTACATGAATGTGAGAGAGCTATAAAGTGGTGGTTTATCTGTGTGTGTGTGTGTGTGTGTGTGTGTGTGTGTGTGTGGAGTCTGATTGGTCTTCAATGACATTTTAAAGCATGCGAATGGGAGAACGTGTGTAGCTCCCCCACCCACATAAGACATAACCGGGTTAGCGACGCTAGCTCGCTGAGTAATACATTTCTCTAGCAAACGTTTACTGTAAGAGGAATTGTCAACAACATGCACAGAATGAGTGTTTTTATGCTGAAACCTCTACCTCTGTCTGCTGATGTTAATCTGTTCTTCTGGTCACCGTGTCTGTTGGTGACCTCAGGTCATTAGCATTACTGAGGTACCACAGTGGTGTGAAGCTGTGTGAGCTTCACTAATCAACCAGCATCTCACAACATCAACCAAAGATTCTGGCAAAACTGTTGGACGTGTTTGTATATTTCCCATTATACTTTTATCATGGAGATGCTGAGATCATGGATAGTTTGTCCTGTGACGACTGGTTGTAATAATAATGCCAAAGTTGTCAAATGGAGGCATATGGAGATGTGCTGCTGAGGTGTCTACAGTGCTACAGCAGCGGTAATCACAGTGGGAATTTCTTACGGGCCATTGCGCACTTCAAGGGTGTGGAACAGGTCTTAGTGGTTTCCTGCTGAATACATGACATCTACCTGTGAGTCCTGTTATCTGAACCTCTGTCTTCACTGTATAAGATATGGACTGGTGGTGTTGGTAAAGTGTTTTAACAGATCTGACTCCTGAAAATAACACTGGAATTAATAGTTCTTAAATGAACCAGATTCTCGTCGTTTTCATGGTAGTAATATCGCTCAGTCAGATATTTCATGTTTTAGACACCTTTCTTCTTTAGCATAGAAATGATTAATCACTACTAAAGATAATGGCAGTAGGTCATACCAATTTTTTCTGTTGATTTTTAAAAAGAGGGAGGATATCAGTCATATATCTGGAATTTATATCTGCATCACTGATGTGTTAAGAGTGTTAACAGTGTTACAGTAAGAGTGTTAAGAGTGTTACAGTTATTTTTCAGAGGTCTTTGAATGACGTCTGCCCCTACTACACAAACGCTAGCCCGTGCTTGCAGATTTACACGAGGACGGGCGAATGACGGGCGAATCAAGAGAAAATGTTTAATTGTTTAAATGTTTAATTCTCTACCTCCAACGATGTATAAGAAAATGAAGGTATTAGTGGCGGAGATGTTGGAGGAAAGCCTCAGCGCTCTGGTGCACAGGCAGTAGCCATTGTTATATCAGGAAGAAAGATGGTAGTTAGCAATTTTGTGTTCATTACCGAAAAATGCTGTGGCTCACAAGGATGGCGTCCCTCTTCCCAGGACTGAGGACACGTTGACAACCCTTACCAGATCCCAGTGGTTTTGAACTTTTGACAAGTCCTGACCTGACCTGACTGGCAGGTAAGACCTGGGAAAATGCTGCTTTCATGACCCCACTTGGCCTATATGAATCCAAGCTGATGCCATGTGATTGATGCACCTGAGTGGTCCACTCATCACTGGTCACATGTTGGTCATATTATTGTGTATTCTCTTGGTTTCTCTTGGTTTCCCACATGCTTGTTGAGACAGCAGTAGAAGCTGTTAGTGCACAAGTAACAAGTACAGCCTGCTAGAGTTTATTGGCCATGTAGTGGGGTGAGACCAGATCATGAGGAGGTCACTGCTGTTAGCAACTACCGTCAAACAGTCAAACCACAATAGCAATACAATACTGACTACAGTCAAACTACCATACCAACTACAGTCAGGCAGTCAAACTACAATACTGACTACAGTCAAACTACAATACCAACTACAGTCAGGCAGTCAAACTACAATACTGACTACAGTCAAACTACAATACCAACTACAGTCAACTACAGTCAGGCAGTCAAACTACAATACTAAGTACAGTCAAACTCAATACCAACTACTACAACAGTCAGTCAAGGCAGTCAAACTACAATACTGACTACAGTCAAACTACAATACCAACTACTAGTCAGGCAGTCAAACTACAATACTGACTACAGTCAAACTACAGTCACCAACTACAGTCAGGCAGTCAAACTACAATACAGTCAGGCAGTCAAACTACAGTCAGGCAGTCAAACAATACCACTACAGTCAGGCAGTCAAACTACAATACCAACTACAGTCAGGCAGTCAAACTACAATACTGACTACAGTCAAACTACCATACCAACTACAGTCAGGCAGTCAAACTACAATACTGACTACAGTCAGGCAGTCAAACTACAATACTGAGTCAATACCAACTACAGTCAGGCAATACCAACTACAGTCAGGCAGTCAAACTACAATACTGACTACAGTCAAACTACAATACCAACTACAGTCAGGCAGTCAAACTACAATACTGACTACAGTCAAACTACCATACCAACTACAGTCAGGCAGTCAAACTACAATACTGACTACAGTCAAACTACCATACCAACTACAGTCAGGCAGTCAAACTACAATACTGACTACAGTCAAACTACCATACCAACTACAGTCAGGCAGTCAAACTACAATACTGACTACAGTCAAACTACCATACCAACTACAGTCAGGCAGTCAAACTACAATACTGACTACAGTCAAACTACCATACCAACTACAGTCAGGCAGTCAAACTACAATACTGACTACACAGTCTACAGTCAAACTACCATACCAACTACAGTCAGGCAGTCAAACTACAATACTGACTACAGTCAAACTACCATACCAACTACAGTCAAACGAACTACACTCATACAGTCAAACTACCATACCAACTACAGTCAGGCAGTCAAACTACAATACTGACTACAGTCAAACTACCATACCAACTACAGTCAGGCAGTCAAACTACAATACTGACTACAGTCAAACTACAATACCAACTACAGTCAGGCAGTCAAACTACAATACTGACTACAGTCAGGCAGTCAAACTACAATACTGACTACAGTCAAACTACAATACCAACTACAGTCAGGCAGTCAAACTACAATACTGACTACAGTCAAACTACAATACCAACTACAGTCAGGCAGTCAAACTACAATACTAAGTACAGTCAAACTCAATACCAACTAGTCAGGCAGTCAAACTACAATACTGACTACAGTCAAACTACAATACCAACTACAGTCAGGCAGTCAAACTACAATACTGACTACAGTCAGGCAGTCAAACTACAATACTGACTACAGTCAAACTACAATACCAACTACAGTCAGGCAGTCAAACTACAATACTGACTACAGTCAAACTACAATACCAACTATAGTCAGGCAGTCAAACTACAATACTAAGTACAGTCAAACTCAATACCAACTACAGTCAGGCAGTCAAACTACAATACTGACTACAGTCAAACTACAATACCAACTACATTCAGGCAGTCAAACTACAATGCCAACTACAGTCAGACAAGTGCGAGTCTTTTAGGTACTCAGAGGGTATTACTGTTGGTTTATTCCGGAGTTTGCAACGCTGCCTCCCAATTCCTGGTTGGACCCTCAACAGCCAGTTCATGGCATCAGGTCTTGTGGACCCCAACATACCCAGAGCCCTTTAATTTACATAAATTGATAATTCATGTAAATAAGAAGCTAATTATGCCAACTGTTCCTTCAAGATGGTGCTTTTGGCACTGAAACGGGCAATCATAGAGAGGTTTAAAGATGATTTAATGGGGGTTGCATTTGTTGTTTTTATAGACGTGACAAAACAGGTGATTAGCTCCACATTTTGGTTCGGCTTGTGTTACATGGTGTTTAACTGGACAGGAGCCAACAGTTGGAACCTTCTGGAAACTTATATACATTTACTAGCATACATACTGACTCTTAATGTGTGAGCTAGCTCATACTATCATGCTAGAAATGTCTCAGATCACAGGTTGTTTCAAAATAACACAGTGATACCCAGCTCAGTGAAGATGTCAGCTTCTAGCATTAAACTGCTGTAAGTACTGAAATGAATGAATAGGCTAAATCAGTAGACTGCTGTCCCCAGGTTCGGGGACACGGGGGTGTGAGATATGCAGGTCCCTGCTTTGGTTTTCCAACACAGAAATCATTTTGTTGTTGTTGAAGCTGACTGGCAAATTTCTGATAAGTCTATTTATAAGTTTCAAAGAATGTCGATGTCTAGGTTATTTCCCCACGCTATACCCTGATCCTCCCCTAGTGCAACCACAACATGACACCCCACACCACACACTGCTCATTCATAGTTCTCTTCAAAACACCAACAGCAATCTTTATTAGTTCTTTTAGCAAAGTGTTGCCCGGAGAGCCTCCATGAAAGACCGTGTGTTGAAGGATGAGTGTTATCTGTGGATGAACGGGCTGGCGTGAGTGGTAGAGCAGAGGCGTGAAGGTGAGGGCGTGAAGGATCAGCAGTACATGCACACAGTCTGGTGACTTCCCCAGCCGGAAGAAACCTTTCCGTGAGCCTCGTCTCTCGCTCACTCACAAACATGCATCGATCTCTCAGGATAAACACGTTTTCCTGCCCGCAGACATGGAGAGACAGAAACATCTGTGTGTCCCGATGTAAACAAACAACATTACCTGCTTTATCAAAGAAATGACACCCTGCTAGATGCATGCGTGGCACAGGAAGCCTTTTCATTTCCATTCTAACTTTAGTAGGCTATACCATTCAATCATTTCCCAGTCACATGTGATGTTTAAAATGTGGAGATGTAAACAGGATGTTTATAATACAGCCTAGATGCCAATTTACAGAACTGCTGAAGGCTAAAGAGGGTGAAAGAGTTATAAGCCTTCTGGGCTGTGAGCTGTTGAACAACAGGGGGAGATTAATATGAATTAAAGTAACACCACCTACACCCACTGTGAACCCACTGTGAACAGAACAGATGAAGTGCAGGGAAACATACTTATTTTGTGTGAGGTTTGGGACCTTGCTCACACTAACCCTAGGTGAACACACAATTCCTTTCTACAATTTTCCTACCAGTCCAATGGATGTAAAACAGAGCGTTTCACCCCCATGTCTCTGTTTAATGTGTAGTGCTCGTATATGGGACAGATATTAAACAGGTAATAACAGAAATTACACATGACACTACGCAGGAGGTCAGGTTGGCCGCTACCGAAGACAACAAACACTTACATTACATGTTAACCGCTGATGACCTCCCTAAACACACAAACACAAGACACATGCTGCTCCCTGTTACGAAGACATAAATACAAATGGCAACCAACTGTACAACTGAGGGGTTCAAAATATCCCCAAATAATACAAAAGGGATATATACAAAGTTTGGTCCCAAAAGGGGCCCGTCAGGACTCCCAGAACTAGACCCAAAAGGGGCCCGTTAACCTCAGAACGCCACTGGAAACACAACCTGAATACAATTCAAACAGGCTGTCCCCTGTCCTAAACCGCACATCTGTATGCTCTCCTAAACCGCACATCTGTACGCTCTCCTAAACCGCACATCTGTACGCTCTCCTAAACCGCACATCTGTACGCTCTCCTAAACCGCACATCTGTACGCTCTCCTAAACCGCACATCTGTACGCTCTCCTAAACCGCACATCTGTACGCTCTCAAATTGACCCAAGAAGATGACACAGTCACATGTTGGTGCCCCCTGACTGGCCCACAGATCAGACCTAAAGAGGAGCAGCCAAAACATGGACAGGATTAGATATGGGATCGGGACTGCAGTCGTGCCGACAGAAGAGACCTTGAGCAAAATCAAAGAAAAGCACCTCCAGATCTCCGGTGCTGTACAGGAGAGGGAGGTCTTGGAAGTGTGACCTCTAGACCTTGCGTTGGTCTTCTAGTGGACAGATACAGGCAGGAGAAGCACAGAAGAGGAACCACAATCGCTTTCCCTAGCTAGCACTTAGCCTGGCTACACTGCTGGATGGATAACACTGCAACAAATATGGACTCCTTCAGTAGCTGTAACTGTGAAGACAAAAATAGGCAAAAATAGAAGGAATAAACACAAGACACAAGTTTGGGCCATTCACTGTGTTCACTGTGTTCACTGTGTTCACTGCATTCACTGTGTTCACTGTGTTCACTGGATTCACTGGATTCCAGATCACTTGAGATATGTGACTATACATGTCCAAAGCTCTTGAACAAGCTGCATTTGTAAATGTGCAGAGAATACAAAAGTCTTCGGCATCGTATTCATAAAAGCCTGTAGCTGTGTAGATGAGCCACTGTGAAAGTGAAACAGTGCGGAGCTTAAACAGTCTAGTGGGCTTCTAGTGGGCTGTGTGGCGTTGTGTAAGGCTGCGCAACAGAAGATAGTGTTACTGTATGGGAAAACCAGCACACACGCACTGCACAAATAATGCTTAACCAAGTACACATTTCCCAGAATGCCTGTATGTCCCATAATCCTGACTATGTTTTGATGGCAGGCAGCCAATGATGTGTATTTCATTGACAAATAAATGTACATATCCAAACACACACATATGGTTAGGATTAGCCTTACAGTATGGGTTACAGGAAGGTTTATGGTTAAGATTGAGAGTGCAGAGATTGAGTGGCACCAAGCAGTAAGGTCTGTAAAGTACAGCAATATATATCTGTGTCTGTGTGTGTGGGAGTGAGTGAAACCAGGTAATTACAGCCTGTCAGAGCAGCGCATAGTTGGTACAGAGACAACAAACGAACAGTGTTTGTTTCGTTACACAACATTACTACTGCACTGCATTACTACTGAATATCATTACTACTGCACTGCATTACTACTGCATATCATTACTACTGCACTGCATTACTACTGCATATCATTACTACTGCACTGCTTTACTACTGCATATCATTACTACTGCATATCATTACTACTGCATATCATTACTACTGCATATCATTACTGCACTGCATTACTTTATTACTACTGCATATCATTACTACTGCACTGCTTTACTACTGCATATCATTACTACTGCACTGCATTACTACTGCATATCATTACTACTGCACTGCTTTACTACTGCATATCATTACTACTGCACTGCATTACTACTGCATATCATTACTACTGCACTGCATTACTACTGCATATCATTACTACTGCACTGCATTACTACTGCATATCATTACTACTGCATATCATTACTACTGCATATCATTACTACTGCACTGCATTACTACTGCATATCATTACTACTGCACTGCTTTACTACTGCATATCATTACTACTGCACTGCTTTACTACTGCATATCATTACTACTGCACTGCTTTACTACTGCATACTGCACTGCATTACTACTGCATATCATTACTACTGCACTGCTTTACTACTGCATATCATTACTACTGCACTGCATTACTACTGCACTGCATTACTACTGCATATCATTACTACTGCACTGCTTTACTACTGCATATCATTACTACTGCACTGCTTTACTACTGCATATCATTACTACTGCACTGCTTTACTACTGCATATCATTTACTGCACTGCACTGCATATCATTACTACTGCTTTACTACCGCATATCATTACTACTGCACTGTAATACTACGGCATATCATTACTACTGCACTGCTTTTTACTACTGCATTACTACTGCACTGCATTACTACTGCATATCATTACTACTGCACTGCTTTACTACTGCATATCATTACTGCACTGCATTACTACTGCTTTACTACTGCATTACTACTGCACTGCATTACTGCTGCATATCATTACTACTGCACTGCATTACTACTGCATATCATTACTACTGCACTGCTTTACTACTGCATATCATTACTACTGCATATCATTACTACTGCACTGCTTTACTACTGCATATCATTACTACTGCACTGCTTTACTACTGCATATCATTACTACTGCACTGCATTACTACTGCATATCATTACTACTGCACTGCTTTACTACTGCATATCATTACTACTGCACTGCTTTACTACTCATTACTACTGCACTGCATTACTACTGCATATCATTACTACTGCACTGCTTTACTACTGCATATCATTACTACTGCATATCATTACTACTGCACTGCTTTACTACTGCATATCATTACTACTGCACTGCTTTACTACTGCATATCATTACTACTGCATATCATTACTACTGCACTGCACTGTCTCACTGTTATTTAGTCTTTTAATGTAGAATCAGGAAGAATGCAAGTGTCCGTAAGTACGTGAGAGTTTGGGTACGATTTGCTTGATTTAGAGTTTGTGGGAATGAGTCACAAGATTGCCACTTAGTGCCGACGTCTCAGAATGCAGATTTGTTCAAACTAACAAATAAACAAACCAATAACAGTGGACTTTCTCCTCTTCTAGATTTCTTGGAAATTTAATACAGCAATTTACTAAAGCCTCATATAAGGTCTATCAAAGTTATGCCATACAGTTATAATGACACTTTAGAGCACTGCAATGGGGGGCTAGGAAGGACTTTACAGTAAGAACCCTGAAAGCCAAGCAGCTGAACGCTGTGGGACTCTGAGCGCCACGCGTGAAGGATCACAGGAACAGAGGAACCGGCGAGAACTTCTGCTTATCCAGCACAGACCATGCATAGATGCTGAGATGCATACATAGCAGGTCTACAAGGCCAGAGACCAGAACCTGTACCAGGAAGGGCAGTGGGTTTTGACTGGTCATCGACCACAAACTACGTACATCTGAGCCCAAACTACGTACATCTGGCCCAAAATCACTACTTATGTTATGGCAGAAAAAAATCTTCAACTGTTCATCGCTATCTTTTCTGTATTTAAAAAGGTGCTCAGCTAAAACGTACATGCTCATTTGATAATTCCTTTTATTTGAGTTTGGTCCGTTCTCAGTGTGTGATCTCTGTACTGTTATTCAACAGAGATCCAGGTCTGGGGTCGTGGAGGGACACATTCTCTCCCTGACCCCTGCTAGAAGCAGAGAACGTGATCTGAACGTCATAACTGCAAGAACAAAGAACAAGTGTACCAGCCCAGAGTTCCTAATGCGTGACATCCTTCATGTGTGATGCTTCTCTGATATAAGGTTTTCTAGCCACAGATGCTAGATTACCCAAAGCAGAGGTGAAATTAGGCCAGTTCTTCTTATTTTATCAATGTATACACATAACCAAGTTCTGTAGCAGTGTAATAGGTAAGGAAGCAGATCTGGTATGAGACTTTTCTCAAGTTCTTTTCTCAAACCTGTACACCTGACAGTATGGACACGGTGGAATGTAGCATTTGAATGTTTTATATGCCTGTAATCTTTTGTTCAGACCCTGGCTCTGTTCGACATAGCCTACTACATACGGCATACTGCATACTGCACTCAGTATATACTGGATACTGCATACTGGTCCTTGTAGTAGTATGCAGTACAGTTTCTAGTATGTGACAAAAGCAGAGCATACTATGGGGTCACGTGAACGTAGCGTTGCATGATGGGATGCAGTACACCACCAAGATAGCTCTGTTCACGTACTGGAATATTTTGCGGAAGTAGTATGTCATCCGGGGATGTTTCGCGTACTGGAAAAATTTCTTTTTATTCACATACTGCATACTGATTTGGGGCCCAAGCAGTATGCCAGTAGTATGTAGTAGGCTATTTCGAACACAGCCCCTGAGATTTGTTGAAAACTGGAACGCTTTTAAAACAAGACTGAAAATGATATCCTGTTATTAACAAAGGGCTGGCAACTTGTGTGATGACAGAGCATCTAACCTTTATTTTGTCTTTTGTTCTCTCTCTCTGTCTTTGTGACACATGGTTTTCATCACCTATAAACAGAAAAAAATGGCTAGAGTTCCTTTAAACAACACATGTACAGTAAACTGGATGGTGTCACAGAGTTGCTACACACCCATACAGCCTGTGCTAGGATGACAGGTCTGTTCTGCACAGCGAGGCTCGGAAACGGTTGAAAACCCCCTGCCTGAGGTAGACCAGCTTCTCCCCAGCTAGGGGGATGTGCGGAGGACAGAGCCCCTGAGCTACACGTCTGCCGCACGTCTGCCACACGTGTGTGTGGGGCTCTCAAGGACAGTAATGTTTACAACACCGTGATGACATCAAATCATGACAGCACTTCCATAAGATGGAAAGTTAAAAGTGATTTGTGTAAATAATATCAGTAAGGGTTGCTTGGATTATAAAATCGCTGAATAAGACAGAAAGGGGAGGTTTGGTTATCACTGCATTATTATCATCACTTTTTGTATGGTTCAGTGTAATAAAATTTAAAAAACGATCATTGACATTTACTGAAATTTGTGTTTCTTAAAATCATTTTCCAGAAGACAGATAATTTCATGATTAAAGGATGAAAAAGGTGTTATTTCCTGATTTACAGTTGCTGATCTCATAAATTTGATATAAGTTATTACAAGCAATTTGTTTACGGGAATTGTTGCGGGAATGTCCACTGGTCCTGTATGAAAAGAAACAATTCCATCCCACCCTCAACATTAAACGTCGCGCGTAAACCAGCTTCCTCCGCGGCCGCCATCATTCCCCACGCCACATAACCAGCAGTTAATTAGCAGGCTGTGGTTCGTTGCCGTGTGTTCTTTGACGACGGTTGGCATGGTGAGAGGGCGGAGCTGCGCGTGAGTGGAGCGGTCTGAGCGATGCAGCGAGCTCGTGGATTCTGACTTCCAGCAGGTTTTGTTTCCTGTAACAGCGGCCCACTGTCCCTCCCGCTTCTTAATTTTTGGCGTAAAAATAGCGTGCGGCAGAAGTGTGCATGGGAAGCTCCTGAGAGGAGGGTTACTTTCGTGGCGCTCGCACTGATCTCCCGAAAGAGAAGTGCTACCCGAGAGGCTGGACGTCAGGTCGTGGCTTTCGGATTCGCATCACGACAGTCTGCTCCGTCTGTAGCATTGCACAGTACGATTTACAGCCATAATGTTCCCAACGTGCTAAGGAAAGTGAACAGGATTACCTGCGCAATCTAGGAAACAGCACGTTTCATCGCCAGCACAAATCTAGCAAACACTGCATCTCCAAGCTCAGGAATCTAGAAAGCCCTGGCACGAAGTTCTAGAAAACTCTGTGCTCTGTCTCTTCACCCCAAGCATGATTCTGAAGAACCAAGGCTCAGTGTGTCAAACACTGTGGTCAAAATCGCTTTCACTTATAAAGTGAAATAACTGCAAATTATAGCAATTTATGTCAGTATTATGATGAACTGCAATTTTTTCATGAAATTGTCAAACCTTTTTAGTTCATTATCATGTAGAGAGACAAAGGCCTTCAGATGTCTCAGAAACCTTCATCACGTTTGATGTACGTGAGCAAGACATTTTAGGGAGTCCACACACGTGCTTTATATACCCATTTGTACAACTATCCACTCATCCATTATCCTTGCCGCTTAATCCCGCTAGTCGGGGTCACGGGGGCTGTAGCCAATCCCAGCATCGTTGGGCGAAGGCAGGGTACACCATGGGCAGGTCGCCAATCCATTTGTACTACCAATATTATTTATTTATGATTTTACCGAGTCCCATCAGTGTGGGCAGGACACCAAGATGAAGAGTTACCGGCGATAAAAGCAGGCGCGCGAGACACAATCGAGAGCAGACACGAGAGACACAATATTGCTAGACATCCGAAATTTGCACTGAAATGCAAAAATCATTTATTTCATAGTGTATATGTAATAGTCAGAATACTTTTTTGCTCTCTGAACTTTGTGAATAACTTCAGACCAGTTCTGCCGACTAATTCTTCAGAGACTTTGGCGGGGGGTAATTTTCTTAAATTTGTTTAGGGCCTCTAGATTGCCAGTACTATCACAGCATTTTTTAAAAAAATATTTTTTTTAATTTATTGCATAATGCTTGATCTTAATATTATTCCTTTCTTACATTATCTGACGTTTTCATAACACACATGACTCCCAAGGCATTGGAACTGAAAATGTTTGAAAAAAGAGCTCGCTGCTGCCCTCTTCTGGAGACAAAGCGAACCTTATTTTGCTACACGGGCAGACAGTAGTGTTATCATCAATTAGTGTGTGTTTTGATATTACACCTCTCACTAGCTAAATCCAATTAAGGATTAAGTACCGTTATCCTGTCTTATGTACTGTATAGGAAGTTGTTGTTTGACTATTACTGTAAGCTCACATCAAAGTGTGTTATGTACATACATAAAACTGTATACTCATATATCATGGCAGTTGTCCACTGAATGAAATACAGACTTATACAGTACATATTTTCGAAACATAACGGAAGAACATGTGGTAGGATAAAACCATCCCTGTGTTTGGCATTATTTACAGCTTAAGACATTGTGTACAGTTTAAACAGGGCCTTGGCTTTGATATGGAAATGTTACAAAAGACTGAGCCATCATTGGTGGTCTTTAAGTGTCTGACTAGTTAGAGCTTTAGAAAAGCAGCCATTTTTTTGAAAGTCTACTGAAATGCTGACATCGGGTCCTGCTAGATGATTTTATAAATCAGTTTGTGCAATGTTACAAAATGCAAAATGTCCAGTTAACACAAGTTAATCCACTCAAACTGTTTATGCTTGCTCGCTCTCTCTCTCTCTCTCTCTCTCTCTCTCTCTCTCTCTCTCTCTCTCTCTCTCTCTCTCTCTCTCTCTCTCTCTCTCTCTCTCTCTCTCTCTCTCTCTCTCTCTCTCTCTCTCTCTCTCTCTCTCTCTCTCTCTCTCTCTCTCTCTCTCTCTCTCTCTCTCTCTCGTTCTGTCTTTCTCTCTCTAAAAATAAACACTGCTCAGTGGCCTTCCTTGAAACATAGCTTGGTGGTCTTCCTTGAAGGAAGGTTCTACACAACAAATAATAAGGAAAAAAATTATTTTTGTCTATCATTTATAGTGACAAAATAATGAAAACTTTAAAGCAACATATATGACTAAGTCTCTGTGTCATGGTCCTTTAAAATGGAAGCACCAGGTTATTTTATAGCTGCCTTCCCCCAGTGATTTTATATGGATTAGTTTGGTGCATCAGATCAGAGCAAAAGTGTAAAAAGGAAAATGTGATCAAATTTGTACTAAAGCACTTTAGAGCACACATGCACATTTTCTGACTCTGTGTATATGTGTGTATGTATATGCGTGCATTAAGTGTGTGTGTGTGTGTGTGTGTGTGTCACTAAAGAGAAGTTGACATTGGTCTTGCTGGGTGGTTTGCCTATGGGTCTCCCATGACAGCTTTATGGGTGGTCTCAGGCGCAGGGTCTGCGTTCTGATGAAAGAAGATTGTGCACTGCCGTCTCCTCCAAGCCCTGACATCTGCTCTCGCCTGCCGCGTGTTTAGCTTTCAGGTTAAGCAAATGAACCAGCCAGATCAAGGAGAAAAGATACATCACCTCTAAAAGTGGACACATGTCCTTCCTGGTTGAACGGCACCGAAGCCAAACGCAGCCTGCGTACGAACGTCCGTCGCCGACCAGAGATGAGGAATGTGTTTCTAGGCAACAGCTCACCTAGCCTGGAAGAGGAACCTGTGAGACAATAGTGTCAGCGTCAGACACACACGCATACACACACACACACAACACACACACACACACACACGCGGTTCAGGAGAAGCATCCGCTCAGGACTGAACAAACAAAGACGGGTCCTGTTAATCCTGCGTCACCACGGCTACAGGCAGAACCACGGCTGTCACTCAACATAACTGACAGCAGATCAGGACATTTTCCATTTCTGGAACGAAAAGTTAAACAATAAACAAGTGCTGGTTGTTCCTGGAGACCTGACGGCTGATGAAGAGGGAGAAGATCCACACCACCGCAAGCTCTTACATTCTGATGGAAACTCTTTATCTGAATGCTTCTACGAACCTTTCTAAGGAATAACATACTAATATAGCATACTAATATAGCATACTAATACCATTCATTCTAATAAATCTATATAAACCTATAAATCTGACAACAAGAAAGGGCTTTAAAATAATGGGTTTTTTTTATTGTTACCAGTTTCTGGGGATAATTTTTTTAATATACTGCAGACCAGCACACCAGGAATTCAACAGTTTCTCCCTGGATTATTGCTGCATTTCACAGTGGCTTTTATGGAGTGAATGCTGTCTTAATAAAGACCGAACACACACACACACACGAACACACGCACACACACACACACACACACGTCCAGAAGCAGGATAAGCCTGGTTTCCATCAGTGTAGCGTATTGTCCTGATGCTGTGTTGGACCAGCTGGAAGCTGTCTGACTGTCTATAATCCATTATCAGGCCAAATGGACACTCTCCCCAAGAGCCCCGCAAACCTAAACAAACTCCACAGGACTCACAGCTCTCACACTGTGACTCAGCGAGAAAGAGAAAGAGCCTCTCAGGCCAGCGAGCAGCCCATAAGGCCAGTCTGGGGCGCTCGCCCAGCTAAGAGAGGGGTGAGGAGAGCTGGAGACCTTACGCAGCGGACGACCCAGCCGGAGTGGAGAAGATCAACCCAACTGAGTCACCAGAGGCACCCACAGACTGGCGCGTCTCATCACTATCACTATGAACACTTAACTAGTATGAATGTTAGGACCACTCAACAATGAATGTATGCACTGCAAAAGGGGATGACGAATGTAACATCCTAGTTTCACATGCTCAGACTTATTTTATTTATTCCTTATTATTTTGACATTGTTTGAGTAGCATCTGTGATTTTTGTATATACACTAGATACAGAGATGAGCTCTCTATATGCATGTGTTGTATGTCTGAGTATTTACAGACAGACAGACAGACAGACAGACAGACAGACAGACGGACGGACGGACGGACGGACGGAACTGGGCTCCACCCAGGCTGCAGGCTCCACCCAGGCTGCAGAGAAACGCACCAGCACCCCGTGTTCTGTACGGGGCATGTGTGCTACATCAGGCAGGCGTAGCCTCACCTTCCTCACCTTCCTTCTCCACACACACTCATTATGCCAAACCCACACGCAGCTTATTTGTTGCTAGTGAAATAAACCCTGATTCCCCAAAGTCCTTCTCCAAATGTGACCCCTGCTTTCCCCAGCGCTCTCCTGGTTAAACCATCGGGATGAACTGAGAGTCACGGAGCACTGGCCCACTGTGACCTTTGCTTGACCTTTCCTGACCTCTTGTCAGTTCTTGCCAGTCAGTTAGCAGCTCTCTGGACACCAGGTTTAGAGAGGGAAGGAAGCAGCTTCTGTGGGTATCTGGCTCACCTCACGACATTCTTGTACCAGAACACAGACCACGACAAAAAGGCAGCTGTTAATCATGCCTTTTGAGTATTTCTACTATTTCTACTTAAAACTGTTTAGAATACTTCTCCCCTGCATATCCAAATGATCAGATTTATATTTTTGCTTTTTATTTATCATTTTGGCTCTATTGTTGTACTTTGCTCTTCAAATGATCTAAAACCAGTTTTCTTTATCTAAAAAAAAACCCCGTAAATTGTATGGTTACGATAAGGAAACGTTCCCGGACTCATCCGGCAGCTCGCGCACATCCGCGAGCCTGTGCCCGGTTGGGTCTTATTGTTCTTCACGAGCTCCGCGCTAAACCCCCACAAATGTGATGTTGGTGTTTATTTCATAGCGCCAACCGAACAATGAAAATACTGATTCTGCGTTCAGATCCGGAAAGCCGTAGCAGGAGTGTGATTGTAGTAAAATTTGTGTGATCGAGAAACCCCGATTGGAACGGGGCCTCTGTGTTAACAGACCGGAAAGATAAGGAAAGGGATTATTTGGGCTACCTGGCAGAAGTGCAGGTCAGTTGCGAGTGTGTGGGAACGCTCGGAAGATGCCTTCTCTCCAAACACTCCCTGGGTGGGATGCACACGTTGGGAGGCGATCAGCGTGTTAACACTTGGAGTACTTCACTTCTGCATCATGCGCGCTCCTGTTGCAAAGACATGTTCGCGTTTACAAAACGTCGTAATACGTATACCAACGTGCTGTGATTTGAGCTGTAGATCAGATTCTTGTCTGTGCTGTTCCAGACGTTTCTAGCGTATTCTAGAACATTTTCAGCCGTCATTCAACAGCTGTTTATCCACTTCACAACTATTTTTCTTACTGCATTATCCAATCGTGGTTTATATTCCACTTAGAGTGGAATTTGTGGCAGTCACCCGCTTGAAAAGTAACATTTTCCGGCTATGAATGAAGCATGTTTTGTCTCCGGTTTTTCCTTATGCATACCTAGCTGAGAAGCTCTGGACTTCAAAACAAACCAACGATAACATCTCAGAACGAGAAACTCAATTTAGCCTGTCGGTTGTATATTTTCCTACCATTTGCGAGTGAAGGTAAAACACTCACACGTGACCCTACTGCCAACGGTAGACGGGGGAAAGACAACACTCTCAATCAGCGGAGTCCGCTGTCAATACGCAATGAAGTGGAGACACTTCAAACTCAACAAGCGTTGTACGCACAGTGAAAGCGACGACGAGAGAGCTGTAACTCTGATCGCCCATTCTGAAGTGTCGCACACACTAAACTACGGACAGCGCTTTGTTTATAAAACGCGTTTGCGCTCCTTCAGACAGCCCCTTCAAACTTTTATACCTTTTATAAAACCACTTTTATCCATTTGAAGTTGAAGCATGCTT
The DNA here is from genome assembly GCA_020368025.1 of Brachyhypopomus occidentalis. Classification (NCBI taxonomy): domain Eukaryota; kingdom Metazoa; phylum Chordata; class Actinopteri; order Gymnotiformes; family Hypopomidae; genus Brachyhypopomus; species Brachyhypopomus occidentalis. Next base: position 470,872 of record JAGXOD010000078.1, read on the forward strand.
CCCGCCTTAAGGGAGAACAACAACATTGGAACGTCAGATCACTTCAATTTTCCAGCTCAACACATGCGCACAGAACATGTGAAAGGAGGCCTGGAGTTCCCGGTCGAAACTCTAGGGGGCACTGCGAGCTTGGTGTGCAGTAAGAGCAGGGTTAAGGCACAGCGAGGCCCGTCTCTGCTGGGAGGCTACACGAAGTGGCTGTCATGTTTACATGTACTTTGATCTCTGCTAATGACCCATAGCCAACCTCTCCTCCGCCATATCATGGCATGGCCTCTCCGCGCTAGGGCCTCTGGGTAGAACGTTATGCGCTTTGCTCTAGGAAGGTCCCGTCACAGGTCTGGGATCAGCTCAATAACATAACGCCTGGTTTTACTGCAACTGTGGGTTACTGATCAAAGCTGACTCCTCCTACCAGCATGTCTAAGAAAGTCGAAGTCAATGACATTCACAGCAGAGATCGTGTTTGTTTCGGAAGATAAGATAAAGGTTTTAATACAACTACGGTCACCACAACAGGGAAAGACAGGCTTCACCGTATTAAGTAAATGACAAGGTGTGTGGAGAAGAGACTGCATGCAATATTACATTACAATTTAGACATTAACATCATTATTTGTACGTTTTATTGCTCATTTGCTTGTGGAACGAACTGTTGAACATCAGTTCTGTCAGGATTATAGCCAACAAGCTGTCCGTATATTAATATAGGGCCATCGTTTGGGACTTTATTAAATAATTGAATTCTAGAAGAAGCTCTCTCCTCAGTCCTGTTCAGCTTCAGGTGCTGTAAGTAAAAGTTCAGGACCATGGTGCAGTACCACCGAGCAGATCCAAACAGCTGAGCAGGAGGAAACACATGCAGAGGCTCCGTGAACGTTCAGACAGAAACCCCGCAGATCTCAAAACAGCATCAACCTTAAAAATGTTTAAAAAATGTACAATTCTAAACAGCTAATTAAACAATATCATTTAATTAAACAAAATGTGTTTTTTCATACTAAAACTTTATTCTCAAAAATTGTGGATCTTTAATAGCTAGAAACATATTCCAGAGAAAAAAAACAGAATGATCCTATAGATCTAAACTACGCTGTTGAATCGGTGTGTCTCCCTTCTTATAATTACAACCATCCCATTTCGAGCTACATGCGTTTATTATTCTCATTCAGAATATTTCAGGGCATAACAGTCTTTCGGCAGATTTAATGTGTTTGTGTTGCATTTAAACTTCTCCCTTTCTCCATTCTCTGAGTGGCTCTGTGCTGGTGTGTGTGTGTGTGTGGAGAGCCAATCCCTTCAGCACATGTCAGCCCATACACTGTGTATTTATTCTGCAGTTATGAGTCAAATGTAACTATTCACGTCTGACCCTGTGGGTATATGGGGGGGGGCTATCAATCAGCGTACAACATTTGCCATCAGAGCAGCAACAGAAAAAAGGGTGAAGAACTGGTAGAAAGAATGTGGGCAGCTCTTTTAAAATTCTTGCACGTGTTAATCACTTGTTTTAGCTACAAAACGTTCTGTCACGTGATCACTGACCAGTGTAGACCTGATGAATTTGTGTGTGTGTGTGAGATTAAGGAATGAAACACACTCAGAACAGTTCATAAGTAAAAGTCTATACACCTGGAGACAAACATTACCAATGGTGTTCTACACAGCTGCATCTAGCACCGCAGTGATGGTGTTACTGGGGATGGCACACACTCACACACACAGTCACACACACACTCACCTAAAGACACTGAAATTGGCATAGTAAAAATCTGCTAAAATAGTTTTACTTTAAAATGCAACAATATATAATTATATTATTATATTATACATTTACATTTACATTTACGGCATTTAGCAGACGCCCTTATCCAGAGCGACTTACAAAAAGTGCTTCATTGTTTTACTCAGAACAAAATCTCTAGCTAGTTAGTTTAGGCTAAAATCAGGAAGAAACTTTAAGCAAAGATATTATTAGATACAGTCAGTATGGACGCCTAGATATACTCAAATATATACTGAGAAAACCCTACTTAACAGATAAAAGCAAGAAAAGTCATTACAGTAAAGTAAATATAATATATTATAAAAAAAATTATAAAGACCATAATTTGTAAGAATAAATAAAAGCTATTGCTTTGACTTTCATGTAGTGCATATGCATGTTGCATATTCATGCATATTCATGAAATAAAGAACATACATTCCAAAAGACAACCCATATTTACATTGCATATGTTCTTGAGAGTGTGTAGGAGGTAGATGTGTGTAGGAGGTAGAGGTGTGTAGGAGGTAGATGTGTGTAGGAGGTAGAGGTGTGTAGGAGGTAGATGTGTGTAGGAGGTAGATGTGTGTAGGAGGTAGAGGTGTGTAGGAGGTAGATGTGTGTAGGAGGTAGATGTGTGTAGGAGGTAGATGTGTGTAGGAGGTAGATGTGTGTAGGAGGTAGATGTGTGTAGGAGGTAGAGGTGTGTAGGAGGTAGAGGTGTGTAGGAGGTAGATGTGTGTAGGAGGTAGAGGTGTGTAGGAGGTATATGTGTGTAGGAGGTAGATGTGTGTAGGAGGTAGAGGTGTGTAGGAGGTAGATGTGTGTAGGAGGTAGAGGTGTGTAGGAGGTATATGTGTGTAGGAGGTATATGTGTGTAGGAGGTAGATGTGTGTAGGAGGTATATGTGTGTAGGAGGTAGATGTGTGTAGAAGGTATATGTGTGTAGAAGGTAGAGGTGTGTAGGAGGTATATGTGTGTAGGAGGTATATGTGTGTAGGAGGTAGAGGTGTGTAGGAGGTAGATGTGTGTAGGAGGTAGAGGTGTGTAGGAGGTAGAGGTGTGTAGGAGGTAGAGGTGTGTAGGAGGTATATGTGTGTAGGAGGTATATGTGTGTAGGAGGTAGATGTGTGTAGGAGGTAGAGGTGTGTAGGAGGTATATGTGTGTAGGAGGTAGATGTGTGTAGGAGGTAGAGGTGTGTAGGAGGTATATGTGTGTAGGAGGTATATGTGTGTAGGAGGTAGATGTGTGTAGGAGGTAGATGTGTGTAGGAGGTATATGTGTGTAGGAAGTAGAGGTGTGTAGGAGGTAGATGTGTGTAGGAGGTAGAGGTGTGTAGGAGGTAGAGGTGTGTAGGAGGTAGATGTGTGTAGGAGGTAGAGGTGTGTAGGAGGTATATGTGTGTAGGAGGTAGAGGTGTGTAGGAGGTATATGTGTGTAGGAGGTAGATGTGTGTAGGAGGTATATGTGTGTAGGAGGTAGAGGTGTGTAGGAGGTATATGTGTGTAGGAGGTAGAGGTGTGTAGGAGGTAGAGGTGTGTAGGAGGTAGAAAACTGAAGACAGGCAACATTAAAATTACAGATGCAAGATGTTTATGAAGCACAATATTCATATGCATATGATCCTTTAGCACTATAAAACACACTGGGGAATATTCTAAAAAGTTGTAATAAGATGAATCCTATAAATAAATGATAAACACTGGGTAGTATAAATAATCAGACTTTGAGGAATCTGACCAATGGGAGATGTCTACTGTGTATACAAACCCAGACATATTCTCTCAAAATTCAGGACTGAAAAACATTTCCTCTTGCTTCCTTCCTCTCCATCTCTCTCTCCCACTCTCTTTCTTTTTCACTTACACACACACACACACACACAGAAAGTGACAGTGCTTGGGTTGTGTTGCGTGCGAGGACCTGGGGTTGGCGGAGACTCTGTGTGGTCTGAGTGTGTGGTCTCCAGCTGACGGACGCGAGAGAAGGAGTCCACGGGCAAGTGAAAGAGAGAGAGAAAGAGAAGGAGAGGGGAAAAAAGTGAGAGACTAGGACTGAAAGAAAGAGAGTGAGCAACAGAGAAAGAGAGAGAGTGAGAAAGAGGGAGAGAGGGAGAGAGAGGGGGAGAGAGAGAGGGGGGAGAGAGAATGTTTACTTTCACCGGGGTTGGCCTAGACGTCTTCCAGCCTCTCCAGAGAGTAGCGGTGGTGGTGGTGGAGATCTCTCTCACACACACACACACACACACACACACAGCCATAAAATATATGTCAATTCAATCTATTATCTAATGGTGATTCCTTTCTTTCTTTCTTTCTTTCTTTCTTTCTTTCAAAACTTTAAGGCGTTTTGTTCAGCATACATATACATATATATATATATTTATATAACGCTGCCCTGAAGGATTGTGGGACAGGCAATCGTACGTAGTCCTCCCATGAGAACATCTACTATAGTGCTTCTGTGACTGTGCTGTTCATATTTAAAATGTTAGTGAAAAGAAAAAAATATGCGACAAGACAAGATCTGTGTTAAAACACAAGGACGCAGACCAATGCAGGAATCTAAAAACAGCAAAAGAGATAAAAGATCTTCTCCACTCAAACATCTCACTGCACACACATGCATGTGCAAAAATACACACACACGCTGCATCGTACACTCTGTTCACATCACAGCAGAACACACACACACTGTATCGTACACTCTGTTCACATCACAGTTATATATAGTGAATCTAGTTTATCTGATCGGTTTGTGTCCTAACCACGATAATCAAAACACGTCCTCTGACTCCCACTGGCTTCAGTCACACTATGTATTTTCTCCATTTGCCCTAAACTACATCAGGCACTAAACATCATCATATTATCCCCTCAAATTCCTCTACAAATCTCTATTTTTATATGAAACATCTGATTTTCCTCCATAGTTAGAATAAACAGAAAGAGTAAGAGATACAGCAGGACTGAACAGTGGGCATAATGTACTGTACTTAGTACAGAGTATAGTAAACAGAGTATAGTAAACAGAGTATAGTAAACAGTATAGTAAACAGAGTATAGTAAACAGAGTATAGTAAACAGAGTATAGTAAACAGTATAGTAAACAGAGTATAGTAAACAGAGTATAGTAAACAGTATAGTAAACAGAGTATAGTAAACAGAGTATAGTAAACAGTATAGTAAACAGAGTATAGTAAACAGTATAGTAAACAGAGTATAGTAAACAGAGTATAGTAAACAGTATAGTAAACAGAGTATAGTAAACAGAGTATAGTAAACAGTATAGTAAACAGAGTATAGTAAACAGAGTATAGTAAACAGTATAGTAAACAGAGTATAGTAAACAGAGTATAGTAAACAGAGTATAGTAAACAGTATAGTAAACAGTATAGTAAACAGAGTATAGTAAACAGTATAGTAAACAGAGTATAGTAAACAGAGTATAGTAAACAGTATAGTAAACAGAGTATAGTAAACAGAGTATAGTAAACAGAGTATAGTAAACAGTATAGTAAACAGTATAGTAAACAGAGTATAGTAAACAGAGTATAGTAAACAGTATAGTAAACAGAGTATAGTAAACAGAGTATAGTAAACAGTATAGTAAACAGAGTATAGTAAACAGTATAGTAAACAGTATAGTAAACAGAGTATAGTAAACAGTATAGTAAACAGAGTATAGTAAACAGAGTATAGTAAACAGTATAGTAAACAGAGTATAGTAAACAGAGTATAGTAAACAGTATAGTAAACAGTATAGTAAACAGAGTATAGTAAACAGTATAGTAAACAGAGTATAGTAAACAGAGTATAGTAAACAGTATAGTAAACAGTATAGTAAACAGAGTATAGTAAACAGTATAGTAAACAGAGTATAGTAAACAGAGTATAGTAAACAGTATAGTAAACAGAGTATAGTAAACAGTATAGTAAACAGAGTATAGTAAACAGAGTATAGTAAACATTCATCATATTAGAAAAGCATATTAAACACATTTACTAAATAACATTTAAACAAAATTTTAAAAAATAAATGTATTAAGGTCATTTTAAGAAACGTATTAAGTTCCTTTTAGGAAATGTAGTAAGTTCATTATTCAGTTGACTTTTATTATTTACATGATTTCTGGGAGGTTTTAAAACATTGTTTTAATGGCATTTCTATGGTAATCTGACTAATCTTTTAAGTAATAATGAAAATAAGATAAACAAAAGGTGAAACAAACATAATTTCAAAATGGTCATATGAAAGACGACAACTGAAATGCAAAAAAACCCAAGAAATCAGTAAAACAAAAAAATTATAATAAATGTGCTTCATTTTACTATGCCAATTTGGTTAGATGAAATGAAAGAACAGTGTAATGTCTGTTTGAATGATTCTGTTTCTTGTTTATGTTCATGTAAACTGTGACAAATCCTTCATTTATTTATGTATTTCAGACAGTTACCAAGTCAGAATTCATGTTGTTGTTTCTTCATTCACATTACAATGGCAAATAAAATAGTTCAGAATGAGAAAACTGGCTGTATAACAGCGGTGTTTCTGTAGAACACAGCACACGTGCCTGACAGTTGACAAACCGCTGGGCCGTCCTGTGATTTGGACATCTCTACGATTCTTGAGGGCCTATAATATAATGTTCAACTTATGAATTAAATGGGAAAATAAAAATGTTACTATCCCTATTTGAGCTTAATTAGGAACGTAAGTACAGCGAGCCACAAATCGTTTTTGAGCAATAACTTCTGTGTTTACCGCACGTTTCAACAAAATGGGGCACTTGGAATCCTATATTTGTTTACAGTAAAATAACATGGACTTATTTATAGGTTCCTGTCATTTTAGAAGTACACTCTTCAATCATCTTTAATTGTGGAAATATATGATTGAAAACAGCCCCACAACATCAAAATGCTTTGTAAATTTTAAAGCGAACCTTTAATCAACCGAGAGGAAATTTGAAAGTATGTATTCTGTGCATTTATGGACAAGTGCTGGATGTTTCTGAAAATGACGTCTTGAACACACGTGCCTAAACACATGTGTGAGTTGGCTGTAAGGCAGGGTTCAGTGTTGGCCATACAGCTTAACATGGAGGGGAGGGGAGGGCAGGAGAGGGGAGGAGAGGAGGGGAGAGGAGAGGAGAGGGGAGAGGAGGAGGGGAGGGGAGGAGAGGAGAGAGGAGAAGAGGAGAAAGGGGGAGGCGAGGAGGAGGAGAGGACGAGGAGAGGAGAGGGGGGAGGGGAGGGGAGGGGAGGAGAGGAGGAGGAGAGGAGAGGGGGGAGGGGAGGGGAGGAGAGGAGGAGGAGAGAAGAGAGGAGGAGGATCGCTCTCCCCTCCTCCCCTCTCCTCCCTGGGTAAAGCCCCTGTAACGCTGCACTGCTGAAAACATGCAGTGCAAATGTTAATATAACCCGCAAAGTCAATAAACTGGGCCACCCAAATATCTAATTAGTGTGGGTGTAGAAGACAGGAAATAGAGCAACGAGAACAAGCCCTAGACCACCACCAACACCACCTCCACCACAGCCGTTGGTGACAGAGCTGTAGCCCGTTCCTCCACCCCCCCCGGCCCTGTGGCGGAGCGTATCAGGGAAGAGAGCTGCCCGCACGGGGGGCCTCCACCCTGGGGAGCAGCGGCACTGTGAGCCCCCTCAACTCCACCTGCCATGAGAAATGAGCAGGAGATGAGACAGAGGCCACAGCAGAGAGCCGTGTGGCCGCCCCTGCTTGTGTCCGTGTTGATCACGCGGTGGACAGAAGCTGTGGACAGGGTGGCGTGGCTGGGCCTTCTGAGGCAAGTTCATTCTAGGCGTGAAGGTTCTGGAGCAATGGGAGATACAACAGTCATTACCACAAACTCTACAAGAGCGAGAGCCTCTCCATGGGCCCCAGATGTCCTAGAAAAGCCATGACAAGTGAACACGCCACGTTCAGCAGAGCCTCGTGCTTCCACTGCAGGTTAAAAATAAAAATGGTTGATGCAGAAAATGAAGAGGTAAGAAAGAACAGGGAAGGTGTGGAGAAGGATGTCGGACTCCTTCAGCACCTGGAGAAGCAGCCACGTGTGGGACTGTAGTGGATGAAGTTCTCTCCGCAAATCTTCAGACCTGAGCTACAAAAGCAGATGATGGAGAGTTGGAGAATATTACCCTGCAGACACCTTAAGCTGAAACAGCACTCTGCTGGAAGCTACCATATCCAAGGGAAACAGGGGGATACCATACCATACTATCGTAGGGAGGATGTCAGGAGAGGAGGCATGTCAGTGATGTCAGTGACCTTACAATAGCCTTAAGAAAAGGGATCGACATACCGAGTGAAGGGTCATTCAGATGATGGGAATGTAGAAATGTGTTTAGGGCCAACCTACATTACTATGTTCTCCGATTTTAGCGACGTCTTTATAAGTTTTATGTTCAGGTGACACCTCCATTTACGAATACAAGCAGTTCACAAAAGAGGAAGCTTCGTGCTCTTTAATAATAAACAGCTTAATGTGTTCTTTGTTTATATGTCAAATTAATAGATCTGCGTTAATCGACATACAGGTCTACTACTACAAAAACAGATAACAGATGGTACACTTGTGACAGTGTTTGCTCATGTCAGTCCGAGCTGGGATTCGGTCCCTCGTGCTTGGATCATAATTACCGGTGCTTCCCTCTTCCTCCCTCGACACATTTCGATGACGACGCAGCACATATCACCATTGATGGGTTTTATCCGTCCCATCAAGCCTAACCCTGTCCTTCTTTCTTTTTAAATGGAGCATTTGCGCGTCCCGTTTCCACTTTGTTCTGGGAACGGCACAGCGTCATTAACCGGGGCGGACCACCCAGGCACGCGGTGGCCTCAGATATTTAGCCAGTTAATTGCGCAAGGCACTGGGAGCTTTGATAAGCGAGGAGAGGTCCCCTCTTGGGAGCTGGGTCACTTTCATGGTGTGACGGGGTTAGCCTGATCGCTGGATAAAAGCAACATTTTTTTGCCATTTCTGCGCTGGCGGGCTAGCCCGGTCATGGCCACGGTAAGCAGCCGAACGTCATGGGGCTAGTTAGTTTGCATAAACACGCCACTTAACGTAACTACCTCGGGGAGCCACACGGCTGTTTGAGGAAGATACCGCGTAGCGGAGTTCCATAAACAATAACGCTAATGACCTCGTGAGTTTTTATGGGACCAAAGGGTTTTTGGGGGCCCTGTGATCAGGATGGAATCCCGGCCAGTGCCGGTTCTACGCTAGACGCGCAGCCTGCTTGCAAACGATGATGGGCATTTTTACAAAGCTCGCTGAAAGATTGATTTACACTTACATTTACATGTTTGGCATTTAACAGACGCTCTTATCCAGGGAGAAGAAAAAGTGCTTAGAAAAGTGCGTCGTCATCTCCTCAGAGAATGTAACCCAGCCTGTACAGTAGGTTAGAGTTCAAGATACCGTTGAACTGCAATACTGTTGAAATACAGGAATCAGTGCTGATGCGTAAAGTGCAAAATAAGGACATGTGTATCAGACAAGTGTAGTAAAGCATAGCCTACACCCGCACACAGACTTACATGAGTAACGCTACAGAGGTTCGGCATTTGTGATCAACTTTTGCATGGATTACTTACATGGTACTGGGGTTTTGCTTTCAGACTGGTGTCTTCTTCATCAACACAGTGTTGTTGAAACTGTTGAATGTTCTCGGCACTACGGCAAGTGCCAAACCATCAGAGCAGCCGGCAAACGTGGGTCTCCTCTTCATCAGGGCTCCTCTTCATCAGGGTTCCTCTTCATCAGGGCTCCTCTTCATCAGGGCTCCTCCTCATCAGGGCTCCTCTTCATCAGGGCTCCTCTTCATCAGGGCATCTGAAACCTGCCGCCATATGTGAGGGTCCAGCATGCCTTATGGAGAATGCCATGACACCGTAACCATGACACTGTAACCATGACACCGTAACCATGACACTTTAATACCGACACCTTAACATTGACACCATAACCATGACACTTTAATATCGACACCTTAACATTGACACCGTAACCATGACACATTAACCATCACCTTGCCACTTTAAACTAAACACCTTAACCTTGACACCGTAACCTTGCCACTTTAAACTAAACACCTTAACCTTAAACGCATAACTTCACAATGTTCTTCCTGTAAGAAAGAAATGTTCTGTAAGATATATTTTTCCTCCGTTTCCTCTGGTTTTAGGTGGAGAGAGAGACAGAAGGCAGAGAGACGTGCGTCAGGGACGGTGAGGTTACCGGTTGATCCCACCATCACGCACACTACCCATGATGCTCTGCTCCTCCCACCACACCTCACCTTTCCCTCAGCACCAGGACACCCCAGGTGCTGGACGAGACGCACACAGTTACCCCCCTCACCGCCACTGACCGAAGGATCTGAGGTCTCTACACAGCGTTCCCGGAAAGCTCACACGGATTCTGATCAGGAAGGTTATCGTGAGGTGTTACTGATGAAACAGACACCCCAGTGTGCCTGTGCTAATATTGTCCCTCCACTCTGGGAGGGTTATGGACGCTCCGTCTGGCCTAGGACGCAGAATCAGCAGCGCGTTTAAACAACCCCGGCTATAACAACATGGCTGGAGCTCGATCCTAGGCTGGTTCATGATCCCCCATGTCCCACACCACCCACACCACCCACAATGCCACACAGTGGAACACTGCTGGGAATGAACTTGACATCAGCACACGGTTGGCGTTACATTAAGCACTAGTATGTTTGCTTACACTCACTGGCTGTATGATAAGGCTGCAGATTAGTCAGGAGACAGAGTTGTATTCTGCAGAGTGGGAGACAGATGCGTTTCCTACGCTAAAGTGGAGCTGGGATATTTGGTTCAGCCATAGAAACACAGATTTAAAACAGCAGGCTGGGCGTTTCTGCTTAGTGATGCTGATGTGGGCTTCTGCTCACTAGGGTATTGCAGGCAAAGTACAGTTTGTGCAAATCCTGTTAAAGTTTTGTGTTGCTTACCGAACTTGTAATACGTTGCAATAAGACGAAGCTACCATTATTACCTCTGACCCCTACAATGACAAAAAAAAAAGTTGGATCAGTTAAAACTTCTACAATTTGTTTATTTCCTGATCCATAATCAGTTTAATGAAGCATTTCATTTTTCTGTGTTGTACTTAAACATTTCTTTGAGCTCATGTGTGTTTTAATGTACTGATCTGCGGACAGTTTGAGTGTGCGGTACATGTGTTCTCCCACAAGCACTCCTTGTCCTCCACTGACCCTGTATCAGTGTTTATCAGTGCCAACGGTGAAGCAGGTCTTACATTTGTGGTTGCTGCAGCCACTTTACAGCCACTATATCAGGGACTGAGTAATAACTCACTCAACAATCAGTCAGTCTTGTCATATAGCAGTTTTTACCTAAACATTAGAGTTATGTTTTTATTCAAGTAATAGTCACCAAAACAGTTAGATAAAGGTTCTAGTTTGTTTTGAAAACTAAGGCCAGTGTCCTTAAAAAGATAAACAAAACACAGAAAGATTCATAAATCCATGTTTTCTTTTTTAATGAGTGGTAGCATGATGTCTGCCATTTCTGTCACATGAATTATCAATTATCAGTTGTCGTTCCTTTAAAAACAGTTTAAGACATGCGAAAGTTTGAAGTGTCATTACGTTAAGACAGGCCTGTACCCCGTGCACACCCACCCCCTCGTGGTTGTTTATAAGCAGCACCAGCAGAGGGCAGACTTGAACACAGAGCTGTGTTTTAACATGGATGATGTTCTACTAACATAGCAATAGTTCATCTCTGTTTACGAAGCTGTAGAACATTGAAATATTTTAATAATACTGAACACTACTGATTACTATAATCACCATAAACTGATGTTATAAATAAAGTTATTGAGTTATATATGTGTGTGTGTGTAGGGGTTATCATTGGCTGCCCTTTGAACTCTCAGCATAATGGCTTCCATCACGGAAAAGCAGGAAGAATAAGGTGCCTCAATAATAACAACGAAATGCAAACATGTAACTTTTAAATCCACACTTTGACACACACACGTGCGCACACACACACACACACACACACACACGTGCGCACACACACACACACACACGCCATCTCTCCGACACCTGCCCTATAAATCATCTCATCCTGTGTGGCACATGTGAGTGTATACATTACACATTTAAGCTGCCCTGCTGTCTACCCAATCTGACATGTGAAAGTCACTTACATCCTGACTGCAGATCAGCTCCTCCCTCTCTGAGAAGTGAATATGAATCATTCAGACGAAACAAAGGGCTGATCTACGATCAGCTGTTTCTAAGAAAAGTCTTGGCAGAGTATGAGGAAGAAGGAAGATGTTTAGAAATTCACCGTAGTATTGTAGGCTGCAAGCTGTAGGTTTGTGCTTCCATTTTACCCAGAAGCCCCAGAGGTGATACTGAGGTCTCCTCACAGTCTTTCAGACCAGATGCTACCTGGTTCACTCACATCAGCGACGTTTAGACGTGGGGTCTCGCTAACAGGGTTCAGGATAAGCTCAGGACAGCCGCAGTTTAAAGTGAGGGACGTTCGCGGGACCTGAATTCCCTCTGCAGAGGCACGAAGCCGCGTGCCAGATTCTTTGCATTCATACACCATGACTTGCTAATGCGGACTATGCAAGTTTGTCATAATAGGCATGAAGTACAGCATCCATGCAGACGCTGACCAGAATAACTGTCCGTGCTATTTATTCTGCACTGCATATAAATTACTATTAATGTTTTGGAATGCAACATGGTGTCATGTTTATTGAGTCTGTGGGAATGACTGACGCGGCCCACCCTGGTTCAAGACCCTCCCACTTAATGCACAGCGGTGGAAAGCATGTGGAGGGTTGAGCAATCCCAGAATGCTTTGAGACGGCTCCTGTCCTCTGCTGCAGGATTTGGTCCTTGGGCATTGGTCCTGGAATCGTGACTCACGTCCATGAAACACGGTAATAAGCGTCTCACGCTAAACATTTTCCTCCTTCCTCATTAGCCTTGTAGAACACCATTACAAACAAAAACCTGATCCTGAATCAGCCTTCTTGTGTCTCTCTGGTGTGTTTCGCGTGTGATCTGAGATTAGGGATGTCAGATCTGAAATCAGCAGCTGTTGGGGACGAGCGTATCCGGAACAGTTTGATCACGTATCAAACGGATGGTTGTAAGCGCTGTGTTTTTCCCTCCGCCGGGGCTCACACGATACGGTGAGGCATTGTCACGGCCCTGTAGGTGTGGGCTGCTCACAGACAGGCACGCAGAAGTGGGTGGGTGTAAATGACACCCATGTTATATCAAAGAGCGCAATCAAACTGGCTTGAAGCAAGTGGAGGGGCCTCCAGTAACGCCTCACCAGAGCAGAAACGCTCGTGTACTCTGGGTTTAACCACGACCTGGTCCTGCATGAATCAGGATGACAGCACACATACTTCCTTAATGAAGGCAGATTACGCACCTTAGCTTATGTTTATTAGCTGCGGGTTTTCCCAACCAGCATTTGTCCACTGTAATCTGAAGAATTCTGCGGCGAGAGCTTGTTGGAGCTTGTTTGGGCTTCCTTATGAAGAAGGTGTCAACATTTGGGCTGGTGTTGAGCCCTTATTTTGGTTGTGTCTGTGTCACTATTACTTATGTGGCCCTGTTAACTGTTTGCTTGCAGAGAGGTCACGTACATTTAAATATATATATATTGTTGTTGAAAGTGTTCATTCTGACATGAAGACAGCTGTTCAAATGTGGTAAACCTTTTTAACATGAGCTATTGTGTTTAATGTACTTATAATATTATGTACTTATAATAAAATTAGTATTAAAATAGCAAAACAAGCAAAAAACAAAGGTATTGTGCACCTATGCCAACACTCAAAGGTCCAGAACATGACACCGATGTCTTAAGAAGAGTGACAAGACTTCTGAGCTTTTGGGACTGACTGTCATCAAGTGTCTCATGTTTCTGGTTCGGCCCCTTCAGACAGGGAACTCTGAACTGTCTCTTCCACTCAGAAGCATTTGTGCGGTGCCACGTGTGAGCAGACCCAGTGAGGCGTGTCCTGGGCAGTGGGTCTCTGAAGCTGCGTAGAGAAGAGAGGGGAGGAGAGGGGGCAGGGGGCAGGGGGCAGTAGGCAGGGGGCAGTAGGCAGGGGGCAGGGGGTCGGGCCTGTGCCCCACTCCACCACCGCTGCTTGGCCTGCCGGGTGAGCAGTAGTGAGTAGCTGTGTGGTCCTGTGACTCTTAGTTTGTTTAGAGAGGTTAATATTGTTAACATCTGTGCAGGGTTCACAGAGCACATTCCACCCCCTCTGCTGCTCTGACTATCTCACCCCCTCTCTCTCTCTATCTCTCACTCCCTCTCTCTCTTCATCTCTCACTCCCTCTCTCTCCATCTCTCACTTCCACTCTACCATCTCTTGCCTTCCCCCATCTCTCACCCTCTCCCTTTCTTTCTCTCTTTCCCTCTCTCTCTCTTTCTTGCCATGTCTCAGCTTCTCTCTCTCAGAGACTTGGAGTATGGGGGTGGGGGGGTTATACAGGAAGACAGAGAGGACTAAAGTACAGAGAGTAAATGAGAATACGTCTTCAGTTTCAAGTGTTTAAAAGACTTATCAAGTCATTAAAGGTTTCCCTGTATCCACATGCACACACACACACACACACAATCCAACTCACTCACCTCACTTTACCTTATGTAAATCTATACATGTATAAACCAGCTATTACTTCCTTTTAATACCAGGAGCAGCAGGTGCAGTCCAGGGGGGGCTCAGATGTCCTGCAGGTCCTGTGTGCAGGTCTCAGATGTCCTGCAGGTCCTGTGCTCAGGTCTCAGATGTCCTGCAGGTCCTGTGCGCAGGTCTCAGATGTCCTGCAGGCCCTGTGCTCAGGTATCAGATGTCCTGCAGGTCCTGTGCTCAGGTCTCAGATGTCCTGCAGGTCCTGTGCTCAGGTCTCAGATGTCCTGCAGGTCCTGTGCGCAGGTCTCAGATGTCCTGCAGGTCCTGTGTGCAGGTCTCAGATGTCCTGCAGGCCCTGTGCTCAGGCTAGGTTTTTTGTGTTTGTTTGTTCTAAATGTAGCACGGTAAACATGGCCATTCCTCCACATTTCCTCTGGCAAGTGGCGTAATCGTTTTATAAGCTAAGTCTGCTTTTGGCTGTTGTGTGCCGTTGTTGAAACAGCTGTGCACTAATCTTGGCTATCTCCTGCTAATGGGTGCAGCGCATGATTAACGCCTTAATGAATCACACACCTTCACTGTATAAATAGTGAAACAAGAGACATTTGTGTTGTCAGTTTGGGTGTGTTTATGGGTCAGTCTGTACATGGAGCATTTATATTGTAGAAACTTCTGAAGAGAAAAACCTCTATCTGCATTGTTTGCCTGTGTGTATTTGTGTGTGTCTGTGTAAGAGAGACAGAGAGAGATGTCACGGCTCTTTTCACTGGAGGAACTCCAACATCACTGATCGTTTGCCCTCTCTGTTACCTCCTCAGGTGTTTGTCTGTCCTCACGGTAGCCGTGATCCTCTCTCCTTGTCACTCGTACTTCTGGGATGGCGCACATGTATCGCGGTTGGCAGGCGTCCCAGGGCAAATTCAGTTCACGTTTTCCATTCTGCTCGACGGAGGCAGACACCTCGTGCACTTTCCTTCAACTCTCTGCCCTGGACGACAGACCTCTGCTGACTGGAGCTCGTCTAAGGTCGCCGTCGTGGGAAGAAGAGTCAGGACGTGAGCTCGGACGCTGCCAGGTGAGACGTCTGTCAGCGGGGCCCGACCGGGTGGAGGACAGGGGTCGCCAGGTCACAGGGGTCGCCAGGTCACAGAGGTTGCGACTTGCCCGTAGGTGGTTTGCGGTTAGCAAAGGCTGCCAAGTAGGCGTGGCTAGCACAGCACGCTAGGCATGCTCCAACACTCCCTGAGTGTTTACTGCCACCCCAGGGTGTTAGGAGAAAGGTACACACACACACACACACACACACACAGGCACTCACTGTCTTTGTCTCTGCCTCTTGCTTCATTTCGACTACTGAGACACATTTCTACTCTCATTAATGCTACTGCTCTTTCTATAGGTGCCTCGTTTGGTCCTTCTCTGAGAGGGTGAAGTGCTTCTGAGCCGCCCGCTGTTCTAACGATGTCATGGGGGTGCGGGAAGCCCCTCCTCAAACGGCCTTCTGCCACACTACAAGCGCCATGTCTGCCCAGAACTGTGCCACGTGAGCGCAGAATTGAGCAATGTTAGTGCAAAATCATTCCAGATTTGTGCACAATCGTACCATGTTAGCACAGAATCGTTTTTCTTCCACTCTGCCCACGACCTCTGCTTGTTGCCATGGAGCACTTCTGTCAAAACAAACTTCCTGAGAAAGCCCAGAGGCCTTGGAGAGCCCGGCCACACCGACAACAAAGGCAAACTAAACAAGTCATTTACAGGAAAAGGGAAAGAGAGAAGAAAATCGTTTTAAAGACCTGTTAAATAAAAAAGAGCCCAGGTACACAGTCCAACCGGGTCTTCCTGCTTCACACTCTGCCCTAGTTGAAATCACATGACCACTGTAATTAATATCCCAATGAATCAAACAATCTTTCTGGAAGGCACAATAATAACTGCTGTCAAATGAATTGATCCATAATCATTAACTTGGCTGGATGGGAAAGAACTATTAATCTGCCATTGATACCAGGGCCACCTCTGCACCTCTATAACACACCACCTCTGCTACTCTATAACATACCTTGTCCTGGACCTCTCAGTCGGTCTGAAACAGCACCATGCTTGTTTACGCAACTGTATTTGACAGCACATGTGGACCCATATAAGAGCCATCAGCAGGTTCTGCAGAACCCACTCCACACTCTCGTAAGACCAGCGCAGCCAGTGATGAGGGAGCTCCCACCCTTAGGAGACCTATGGCTGATACTTAAGACATAAACAACAAGCAGCCTCTATACAACGAGCCTCCTTATCAACTACTGTGGAATTTTTACTGGGCTTCTGATGAGCTGTAAATAGTAATAAGCCCCATAAATAAAGTGTTCAATACCAAACAAGCCAGGGCAGCCCAGGGAGGATCACACAAGGACCAGAACGAGACAAACACTCAGGAACACACACAACGAGCAAGACAAAAGCAACCGGTTCTCTGATTCCAGAAAATTATGTTGTTGGCAAACAGTTTAATATAAATGCAGGCAACCAAAACCAGTCCACAGCCCAGAGGGGAAGACAATAAACATACAATGGCCGGCAACAAGCAGGGAAGGAGAGAACAAGTGACAGAGGTTTGGGATCGAGGGATCGGCAAAACGAGTAAATATGAACGGAAGGACAGTTGGCAACAGTAGAAACAAACAGGCTACAATAGACACAATGGGTAGGAAACCCAAGAGATAACTTAGGCAAGACTTCACAGAGACAGCCGCAAAAGGGGAGGCTTATAAAAAGCACTAATGAGGGGACAACGAGAAACAGGTGAGATACACAAGGGAATTGGCTCTGACAAGGAGGATTGTGGGAATTGGAGTTTAACGATTTAAAGACATAAAGGTAAGACGAAGAGAAGGAGAAAAAGAGTGAGGGAGTATGGGAGGGGAGGAAAGGGAGGGGTAGGAGTGAGAGGAAGAAAGAGAGGAGATGAGAAGAATCAGCGAGCAGAAGCGGGGGGAGAAGGAAGAAGGAGAGGAAGATGAAGAGAGAGAGGGAGAGGAAGATGGAGAGAGAGAGAGAGAGAGGGAGAGCGGACGGAGGGGAAGAGAGAGGCGGACACGGAGAGAAAGGGAGAGTGAGGAAGGAAAGAGAGAAACAGAGGGAGAGAGGGAGAGACAGGAGGGAGAGAGGGGAGAGACAGGAGGGAGAGACAGCAGGGAGGAAGGTAAGTGCTGAAAAGTCCTTCGTGGCGTGAGAGGAGAGGCCAGCTGTGCATGGGTGTAGAAAGTGCCGCTCCACTCGTCTCAGCTGTGAAAACAGTCATCACACACACACACACACACACCACAGAGTGAGCTATTGATAGATCTCTGGTATAATTACATTCAGTAAACAGGCATAGAATGCACTTTGCATGGTTAAAGCATTCCAGGTTCACTTGTTGTTCTTCAGTGAAAACAGCGAATTATTCCCAGTTAAGCAAAAGAACCTGAAATGGTACATTCAAATAAAAAAACAAACTGGGTTGAGATTTGGCATCAAACATGCAGCTCTATATACAGTAGAATGGATCGTTTAACTAAATCACATGTCATATTAGGGGTGGTGCGGGTGCTGAGTGGATGGGGGTCACTCTTGATCGTCTGCTTCACACTTTAAAAGACCAGCAAGCTGCTCTCAGTGTAGCAGCGGCCCACTGGCAAAGGGTGCAGAACAAGACCTTAGGGACATTTAGCATGAATTATATAATACAGAACACAAACACACACACACACACACATGCACACAGGCCTTCTCTTAATTTCAGTTCTTCATTAATGGCGGCGGACTTCTTAATGGGTGTTGTCCTGGGTCACGGAGGAGAAGTCACTGTTAGTAGGTCAACCATGCAAACACCTTTGTTGGTCAAATGCTCATACTCCTTATGGACACTGTACTCTCAGGACTGCTGCATCCTCTATGGGTGTGAAGCCCCACTGAAGACAGACTCAGCTTGGATGAATCAGGGGACCAGATCATAATTTATCCTCTTGACAAAGCCAAGGGGCCCATAAAACAACAGAATGTCCAGATGATTAAATCACAAACTAGGAAAATAATCAGGAAGAGCAACTTTCATTGTGGTTGTAATATTTGTTTTCTTCAGTATCCTCTCAGAGCCCAGATGTTGCCCTTCCAGTCTTCTCACCTAGTGTGTAGGATTACAAGGGCAGATGTGACTATCATGTACTAAGTGCACTAAGATGACACTTCCTGCCACAGCCGCATCAACCGGTCCTGCCACCCCGACGTAGAATTAAACAAAAATGCCGAAAACCCATTTTGCTAGCATTTCTCATGTTCCTCCTCAGTCATTTGCGAATCACTAGTGCTCGTAGGTTCTGGTTCATGAGTGTTAGTGCTGGATCTGGGAGGCATGGCTGGTCTGTCAGCTGACCCAGGGTCAGGGCACCACCATGACTGGCCATCTCATTTTGTAACCCTAGGTTTGAGTCCCCAGTCTGCTGGAACAAGAGTCCTATTGCTCCATATGGATTCAATGCCTATCAGTGTGGAAGCTGAGGAAATATTCACAAGTGGTCTTGTTACCTTGTCTGAGGTTGAACAGTTCCTCTCTGTAGGCCCTGCTCTTTGGTGGACGATTGACCGCAGTCAGGAGAAGAGCTTTGGCTTGTCCAGATGTCTCCTCTCCTTGTCCCTCCCACACAGCTGTAACCCAATCGCCAGGTTTACTATCATTACATTTTCTGGTTTTGAAACTGGAATTGTGGGAAGGAGCAAGGAGTCAACTCAACTCCCTTGATTTCACACAAGGAACTGGTTCCAATACAGCAAATCAATGGTTAAGAGTGAAGGAATTAAAGGAAACATGAAAGTGCATGTAAGGATGCAGGATGCAGGCATGAATGTTAGACTTTTCCCTGGCAGAATCCGTCTCGGTGACCTTGTGAGTTGGTATGGTGTACCTGCCATCCTGAAGTTCACAATGAACGTTCAAGCAGCACTGACCAATCGCAGGGACCATGTGAAGTCCTTGACGGTACATGGGTGTGGCCATTCCTGCACCCTTCCCCCCTCTAAGTGTACACTACCTGCTGCCTTCACATATCCTGGAATACAGCTGCTTTAGTGCCCATTCCAGTCCACCTGCCTTCCATCACTACAATTAGGATAAGCTTTTCAAGGCCATAAGTTCGATTAAACAGCAATTGCTCATCATGTGAAGACACATTTATCATTTTATTATACACAATAACAGATGGACTATTTGATGGCAATAAATTGTTTATTACTGTGTGTTTAAGAGTGTGTTTAATATGTTCTTACTTTACAGAGTACAATGTCAAAGAATGACAAAGAACAGAGAAAGTGAAAAGATAAAGTAAGAAAAGATAAAAAAAAAGATAAAGTAAGTATAAAATGTAAAAGTCTTCCAACCCAGAGGAACATTTTATTGCTCAGTGTTGCTCCTTGTTGTCTTTGGAGACTTATTTGTGATCCTCACTTATATTTCATTTACTTTGTCAAAGATGTTTCTCCTAAAATTGGTACATACATTTCATGACCAGCTGAAAATAATGAAAAAAAAACAAAACAATTTAAGTAGCTACCAGGCATTAGTGTCATAAACAAACTGTTAAATACTTTTGCTAACGGTAGCTTATCAACATCATTAGCCTGCTAGCAAAAAGACAGTTATGCTAGTTAAGATATGCCACAAGACTAACAATAGCTAGCCGGCTAAAAGCTAGCTGGCCTGCTACTGCAGCATCTGTTGAACAAAAAGCTCAAAAAGTTGCTAAAACAATACACATACAATTATCAATATGTATGTCTGAACATACAATATGCTCTAGAATATCTACAATTTACAAGATGTAGTTACCAGGAATTTGAACTCACCAATCATTGCAGTTTTCCAACGAACGATCGAATTCCCTGATCGTCTTCCATGATCGCCTTCAAAATGGATTCACGAGACATGAGACAAGTCTTATTATTTTGGCGAATCTGAGCACAATGTGAGACTTTGAGATCTGTACTAAAGCTTGAGGGGAAATGTGTGAGATTACAAAGGTCTTTATCTCAGGAGACACATTTGAGAAGCAGGACACTTATGCTAAAGTCTCCTTTGTCTTTCCAATAGATCTCACTTTTTGTCTAGGAGAAACTACAGAGCCATTTAGGAGATCTCCTTTTTGATTTTTCTTTCTTCTGAGAATAGCTACTTTATGTCAAAGATAGAGTTCAGTACACAGCCTAACCCTAATCACACTCAACGTATAAGTGGTCAAAGAGTGGCACAAACAATCTTGTTTTTAAGGTCAAAATTAGGACATCTAAGATGCAAACATGAAAGACCAAAACTCCACTGTCCCCCCTCCCCAATCCTGCCTTCCACCATTAGCAGTGAGAGGAATAGCACGTCCCTCAAGGCTAAAACATCAAATGACATAACAGCCACATATCCAAACACAGTGTGCTCCAAATATAGCCCAACACTGGGTGTTAGCCCCAAGGTCTATGAAAATGATTTATGGTGTGACACTCACAGAGCACCCAGGTAGAGCTCCACCCTGAAGTTCCCTCCCGTTACCTTCTCAGATCTCCTCCACAACCATCCAACACCACATAACCCTGGACACTAAACGTCTGGAGTCAACATCTAGGCTGAAATCCTATCAAGTTGGTTTGTGGAGTTGGTTACAAAAACTGTACCTTGTGGTCACAGTGCAGTGACTCATGGTCCATTGTGGCAGAACTGCGGATGTGTTGTTGTGGATTACTGCCACTGGGTTACTATTAATGACATGGTAAATGGCTCTATGTCCTTACCTGCGTTACCTGTTCCCAAACATCTATTTTTGCTCTTGCCATTTAGTGCATTGTGTTTGATCGGCCTTCGCTGTTAGTGTGTACAGGGCAGTGTTGCTTCAGATATAGTGTTTATGCTTCTAATGTTCCTGCGGAGTGGAGTAGAAATGGTGGCAGTGGTGTTATCCCAAACCCCCAGTAGGAGATTCTACAGGGTTCGAAGATGATGAGTAGGAAAGCCAACGAGGACCTGGGTTGGGGTTTCCTGTGGTGAGGCAACGAGCGTGTGTGTGGGGACATGTCTGGGGTCGTGTATGTGGACATGTCTGGGGGGGTTAGGAACAGGGCTGTAGGAGGTGGAGTTAATAATCCACATTAATGTAAAACATACTTAAGACCTGTTTCTGAAACTGAACAATAAAATGTGTGCTTGGTTAATGCGTCTATTTTATACGTGCTTGCTAACCTGCATCCTAGCAGGTTTGGTAGAATGTCAGTATGTCCAGAGAAGAGAGATCTAGGGTCTGTAATAAAAAAAAATAAATAAATAAAATAAAATAAAATTACTGCTGTATATCTAACCGACAAGAATATTCATAAGGTACACAATATTCACCTGCACTCCAAACCCTCTAGATCATTTGTGAGACAATAGGGGTTCAGTTTACTCAACTCTGCTATTTAACTTGCTTCATCCTTATAATCTCCAGCTATTTGCTTTCTGTAATGCTTATATTAACAGGAGGCTTAATGCACACAGCTCACTGGATATGTTTACACATCCTCGGTAGGGATGTGTCTAGGTTAGAGGTGGAATAGGAGCAAATTCTCAGGAATTTCCCTTGGAGAGATTAGCATTAGTGTTTCAGTGACTGTTGTGTTTGTGAACTCTTGGGTAGTGACTATGATTCTTGTTGTAGTTTCCATAACAGAGAAAGGAAGGAGGATATTTTGGCAGTTGTGCTTCTCTCTGTATCTGACACAGATAAAACATGTGAATAACTGTGACCTGTCTGTTTGGAACACCCTCGAGCAGGACCTATTTTTTCTCTCCCAGTGGGGTTGAAAATGAGAAACCCTTTTATTGCACATGCAGAAGATCATTGTGAAGCGTCGGGTTCGTTCGGGCGTGGTAATGAGTTTTGTAATGGCATCGGGTTTGCACGCAAGTGGGCACACACATTCCAAGGTATGTGCTGAGAAGGAAGCTGCTTTTCTCATATCTGGAGGCTTATTTTCATAGCAGTCCAAAACTGAAATAATACTAATATATAGGTTCAAAACAGGTAAGATCAAAACTGGAGAAAGAGATAGGTGCCGTAACCACATGGCCTTCATCTCAGTCGTTCTGCCGAATGACTATTGACATTCGAGTGAAACATTACTGACCAAACCGTGGGACTGGAACAAAGCTGATGCTACAGATTTGGAGCCAGAGGTTGTATGGGTCATGAAAGCAGTGCTACGTGTGCACAAAAGCATGTCCACACACACACACAAAGACACCCTGACATTGCCCAACTTTAATTAGAAAGTAGAGAACTGCGGTGACTCAAAGACCATGAAAAGTATACCACCACACAAAGACAAACGATGGAAAAGTAGATTAAAATGTAGCCTGTATCTTGTCTAAACTTTATCCTCTGCTAAACCGTTCCCACCATCATTACACTCTCAGTTTCTCTGTGTTTGTTCTTTGTAGTGTATCCTCTGATGAAAATACAAAGAAGCGTTCACACATGTGGGGCTTAAACTGTTGTCTGGGTCTGCAGAGCTGAAATCATGGACGCATTCACCCAGGCACACAGAAGCTTCCCACCACATACGCAACAGTTCCATGATATCTAGTGTAAATAACGTTTCTCTATGCAAACATTCTTTAGAAAAATTCTTTAGCCAATATTCCATCAGTGTGTGTGTGTGTGTGTGACAGGGACACACACCAATATTCCATCAGTGTGTGTGTGTGTGTGTGTGACAGGGACACACACCAATATTCCATCAGTGTGTGTGTGTGTGACAGGGACACACACCAATATTCCATCAGTGTGTGTGTGTGTGTGTGTGACAGGGACACACACCAATATTCCATCAGTGTGTGTGTGTGTGACAGGGACACACACCAATATTCCATCAGTGTGTGTGTGTGTGACAGGGACACACACCAATATTCCATCAGTGTGTGTGTGTGTGTGTGACAGGGACACACACCAATATTCCATCAGTGTGTGTGTGTGTGACAGGGACACACACCAATATTCCATCAGTGTGTGTGTGTGTGTGTGACAGGGACACACACTGCATGTAGTGCTGCAGTGATCGCAGCGCTATCTCCACGTTTACCCTTCCGTGAGTGCGGAATGAGGACAGCGCACACATGCCTGTCCTCGTGCAGGTGCACGTAAAACACTGGGCGGCTCGTGCGGTCCGAAAGATGAACCTGGGGTCCCACACCCAGGGTTAAAGTTCACGGGCACTGATCCGTCATCACGGCACACCTTCCCACGCAGGGCGCAACAGGAGCGGGAAGAGGGCGGCGTCCCACACCTGCGCTCGTTAAGCAGTGACGGGAAGACATCCGAACTATGGGGAGACTCCCTTCAGCTCCGCTCATGCCTGCCAGGGAGACAGCGTCTCTGCCGAAGCTGTGGAATGCTCCGCTTTCTGGACGCGTTTGGAAAAAAGAAAAAAGAACATTTTGTCTCTTGTTTGTCATGGTGCTGCATGCTGGTGCTAAACACCGTAGCCGTAGTGGTGGTGCCCACAGGTGGGAGGATTTCAGCGCCTGGCTCACCGAGTTGAAATAAGAAATTATGCTCAAGGTAAACCTGGGCAGCCGTGTTAATCTTATTCAGAGTGTTTCAGACAATGTGAGGAATGTTTATGCACTCAAAGCTCTAATGTTACTGGGTAATTACTCTTGAGGCCAACACACGTTTGTCAGTCGAGCTGGTGTGCTCGATCTCGAAAATGTAACCGAAGCCAGAAAGGTGTTGACGTAACCGCGCAGTCACCTCACAAAACTATCTCTGCTGGCATCTGGGGAAGGCATGAACCTGTGTGAGAAAGTCTATGACCCCGCCGCTCACAGGGCTCGGCCGGATCACCAGTGCCAAAACAAAAGTGGAGAGTGCCAATGGGTGGAGCCAGTGGGTGGAGCCACCTGACGTCTCCCGCTGGGTCCCTCAACCCTCTCATCCCCAGCCCTGTCCTCCTGGCCCCCTGCTGAGACAGTGTCCTCCTGGCCCCCTGCTGAGACAGTGTCCTCCTGGCCCCAGCTGAGACAGAGTCCTCCTGGTGCCCGCTGAGACAGTGTCCTCATGGCCCCAGCTTAGACAGTGTCCTCCTGGCCCCCTGCTGAGACAGTGTCCTCCTGGCCCCCTGCTGAGACAGTGTCCTCCTGGCCCCCGCTGAGACAGTGTCCTCCTGGCCCCCTGCTGAGACAGTGTCCTCCTGGCCCCCGCTGAGACAGTGTCCTCCTGGCCCCCTGCTGAGACAGTGTCCTCCTGGCCCCCTGCTGAGACAGTGTCCTCATGGCCCCCGCTGAGACAGTGTCCTCCTGGCCCCCTCTGAGACAGTGTCCTCCTGGTGCCCGCTGAGACAGTGTCCTCCAGGCCCCAGCTGAGACAGTGTCCTCCTGGCCCCCTGCTGAGACAGTGTCCTCCTGGCCCCCTGCTGAGACAGTGTCCTCCTGGCCCCCCGCTGAGACAGTGTCCTCCTGTCTGGCTTGTTGGCAGGCTGGCAGCAGTTGCCTGAGGGCTTGGCTTCTCGTGGAGACCAGGGTAGGGAAGGGGCTGTTTGGTGGAGTCATATGAGGCTGGGGAACAGGAAGTGCTTTCATCTCCACCGCCCGTCCAACTCTGACCCTCTATTGTGTGAGCAGACGCTGCTGCTGCCCGTTTCTCCAATTAGCGTAAATGTTATTTTCAGCCTCCAACACGACGCATGAAAGGGCCAAACATGATACTTTTCCTGTTCTGTTTCTGCGTATGGGCCACTTGTTCTGGTTCCACAATCACAAACACATAAAATCTAATATTTCATCTGCTTAACTTTGCCCATTGGCATGGAGATGCCCTAACGATCATATCATGACTCCAAGAAGTTCTTCCCAGACCTCATAATATCTAGAAGTTTTGAAGCTCTAAGAGATTTTGCTCTAGCAATATAGTTTTGTTAGTAAAAAGGTGGTACTTTTTCCATGTCTGTCTTCCATAACCTGCTAAAATTGTCACATCAGACTAGTCTTGACGTAGCGATCGCACGCCCCATTAGCGTATTTGTGTCACACGATCAAAGGGCACACGGTGAAACAAAGGTCACCAAGACGACATCCCTGCAGTGGCTGTGACATCATAAGGACGAGAGTTCCTTCCCTTTCCCTGGTTGTGTTCACGTGCCCTTCCTCTGACCGATGTCAGCCCAGACTACAGGTCACGATCACACCAAAGACCCCCCAGAGAGAGACCCTGCTGGCTCCTGCGGAACCACAATAGAAAGCCCCTCGCTCCCACAAACTCCTCCCACCACCCTACAAGACTTTGCGAAAAACCTGATGAAGGAAAGAAAACATCCTCTCCAAGCCAGGACTGCTGGCAGCTTCCTGAGCAGGTTAAGCCCAGTGCCTTGGAACGAGCTTCCCTGTTTAGTAACGGGGACTCTGGGGAGTCGTGTTTATCTCCTTCACACCAGCTGCTCCCAACATGCACAGGAGCCTTTGAGTTTCATAAAGGTGGGAAGCTGGACAGGCAAAGTGAACCGGACTAACGTTGAACTGATTAGCATCAAACACAATGAGAGAATGTAACCTACATGGTGTTAAACCATTTTTAGCACCATACTGTCAGTTGTCAGAGTGCAACAGTGTTGGAATGGTACAGAAAAGACAACGTGAAGTCAGGGACAAATCTCACTTTTTGATTATATGCAGCATTCTGCAGTTTCTACAGGGCCTGTGACATCATGTCCAGCAGACAACCTGATTGGCCGACAGATTGCTTACATCAGCAGAGGCCTGCGAGGTCAACAAATGCACACATCCGTCCCACCTAACAGGACCGAGCTGCACCGTCACAGTTCCCTGGACAGCTAACGTCCCTGACATGCGGTACAAATGGGACTCCGACTGCCTACAGCAGAAGAGCTTTGTTCTGCACCATGGAGATAGTAGCCCAGCGCTAACCTAGCATGTAGCAGGAGGTTAAAATAAACTGTGCTTTAAAGCCAGAGGACACAGTGCTACTTGTGGCTAATAATAACTCAAAGGTAAAGATTACTACACATACAGCATGACTTAGAGGTTGTTAGAGGTTAGAGTTCAGACTCAGGTCAGATAGAGCTGCTTTCTGGTGTCATGACTGACAGCCCAGTGGCACAGAAACGGGATTTCCCCCACACACACACTTCCATGTTAGCATCCCCACACGCACAATACTGCACACCTCCTGCACTGCGGGTTAGCCATGACCAGGCCTTGCTGGGCTCCACAGACAGACCAGGGCAGTGTAGCTTATTAATGGAAAGCGCAGGAAACAGATGTCTGTCTTTGTGGGTGTGGGAGACATAAGAGGTGAATTCTTGCTACCTTGCTTGCCTGGTGTAAAACGCAAAATGCAGTTTTATGTGGTTTGTCTACAACGGTGTTTTCGGGTTAACTTTGCAGAACCTTCCCATCCATAATAAAACACAGTAACTAGAAAGAGAAGGTGGTGTGTGTGTGTGTGTGTGTGTGTGTGTGTGGACCTATGGCAGTGTGTTTAAAAGCTTCATGAGTAACGTGTGATGGAAAATGGCAGGAAAAAACACAGACAGCTTCTTTGTCTTCAGGGGTCGAGCAGCTAAGCATGAAATTAAAACATCTAGTGCAGTAAACATTGTGACAGCAGGTTCTGCCATTCGTGGAGGTCACATGGGAACCTTTTCTGGGTGTTTTCTAAAAGCTACATTCTCCCTTATCCACAGGACAACACCAAAGATGCACATTCAGACAACACATTATACCAAATGCATGTAAACAGATGAAATCTCTAGTGTGGACTAGGGCTGAGAAAAGGGCCATTATTAGCATATCTAATTCTTAAGAGGTTCTGTCATATTTCTTCTTTTCATTCTCAAATCTCCTTATTGTATCCTAACTGTCTGCTCGCGGGTCGCGGAGGCGGTGTGGGGCAGTGCTGATGGAAGGGTCCTCTGTGCGTGAGATTACTGTTTGCTTGAGGCTTTGTTTATGTTTCTACAATCTGTCAGTGAAAGAGCACATGGACAGATAGCGCTTGTGCCCCACCCCACCCCCCCTCCACCCGTACGGGAGGCACACACCACCCTGGCAGGTGCTTCAAAGCCCGCCACATCTCACCTGTCATCTTGTCGTGAGAATGTCGGCCGGCTGGGCTGTTCACCAGGCTGGAGGTGTAGCTGTGGAATGGGGAAAGCCTTCACGAGTCTTTTCTCGCACCGTATTCTTTGACGTAATCGCGGTGTGGAAGTTATCGGGGCTCAGAATCAAATTCTGATATGCTCCAGTACAAGGACAACTGTGGCTGTTTGACGTCAGATCTTGATTGACATGTTGTCATGACAGGACTATCGTGAACCTGAAAGATCACACTGATAAAAAGAGGCAAAATAGAGATTTTTTTTCCATTCACAAGGTTCAAATAATGTAGCATCTGCACTTTCTCAATCATAGTGTAGGTGGTGTCTCCTCACAAACATATTTGCCAAAGCATATTTTGTTTGTTAATCACTGAAGCTCAAATTATGCATCATATTTCAGTGGCAATCGACCGATCCTCTGTGGCACATGAGGAGTCCAATGAGTCCCTCCCCCCACGCTCTGCCGAGCTTCCTGATTGGCTGGTACTGTCCTTGGACACTATACATCTTCCATCAAGGTTCCTCTAGGTTCCAGATCCAGACAATGCGTTCTCCCTCATGCTGAGGTTTGAAAAATTATCAGATTCGTCCCAGATGTTTATATAAAAGTGATTCTGTGCATCTTATCAGATGGCTGCGATCTGATTGCGGATGAGACGGTTCATTAAATGGAGCGCGACCGATTCTCACGCACCTCTGGCAGGGTGTGGGCGGCAGACGCTCACGTGGAGAGGCTGCTGGGTGTTGGGGGTCTCAGGGTCAAACTCAGTTACTGTTCATAATGTTAATGTTCATAAGCTCCTTGTTAACTACGAGATAATGAAATTCATTCATTAACTTCTTCGCTTTTTGTTTGTTTGCTTTATGCTTTAAGTAACATTAAAAATTGGACGATCTGGCAGATTCTCAGCTGTGAATAGCAGCACAGGAATACAACGCAAGTCCGGTTCATTTCCATACTAATTTGCACAAAACACTCCACTAAAATGTCTTCAATAGAAACACCTGCGTACTACCTATTTTATTCAAAGTACTACAGGTGTCCAGTTAAAACTCACCTGTATAATACAGTTAAAGCTCACCTGTACAATACAAAGAACACCTGTACAGTACAGTTAAAGTTCACCTGTACAATACAAAGATCACCTGTACAGTACATTTAAAACTCACCTGTACAATACAGTTAAAGCGCGACTGTACAGTACAGTACAGTGGCTCCAAATACTATAACTACACAAAGATCCAGTGGTCAGAAAATATACTTCTTATAAAATATACTTCTAAAACAGATATGTGCAAAAAGTGTCAAATGAGTGGAGGATCACTATGATCTTCCTCCAATTAGACCCACGGACGTGTGCGGTGGGGGGGGGGGGAAGTTGTGAGGAGTGCCCCCCACTGGCCGTGTCTTTGTTAGCTCTTTTGTGCTGGTCTACTTTTGTCTTGCCCCGTGCTGTAGAAACAGGAGCTGGTGGAGGTGGAGTTGTGTTGCGGGAAGCGGCTGTGGTGCTCAATTCTCAATTCTCCCCTGCGCTCAGGTGCATGCCTCCACCCTGCCGGCCTACACCACGAGCTCCACCCAGCTCCACCTGCTGTTCTGTTCTCTCCACCAGGCACCACGGAGGTCCTTCTCACTGCAGAAGACCTTCTGGGTCCGTCAAGGACTTTCACGTGCCACGTACCCTGCGTGTTTTTACAGTGATCTGTCACACTGAACTGTTCTTTTTTTTTCGATCATACAAACTTACATTCAGCTTGGGAATCAAGTCCAGTAACATTACCTCAGAATTTTAATTCAGGTGAATGAGACAAAACTCCTAAAATACCTAAAAATGTGAATTAACTTAATATGTATGAAATATGTATAGTGTACGATGTTCATTCTGTGCCCAGAAGCCAAGAAGTCCTGTAAATTCTGCGTTACTGCTTCTGATTGTGGATCTTGTTAGATAACTGTACTGAGGTTTCAACATGTGTAAACAACTCTCTGGCTGGGTTTGTCAGCTTGACGGGCTGAGGAGAACACACCTGACTCACACCAGTGCTCTTATTCACAACCTCCAGTCACAACAAGGAGACGAGGAAGAGGTCACATGGCTGGCATTCCTGTCATTCTCCACCTGGTCTGCACACACACACACACACACACACACAGGCATAGAAGGAAATCAAGTATGAAAACCCTTTTTTCTCAAGTTCAGAACATTGCAGGCCCATGAAAGTCAGAACAGGGACTTGCTGATTTATGTCTTATTGACATCAAATACGTTCACTTTTAACATTAATGCCACTAAGCACTGGCCATTTTCCTTTTTGAATGTAACAACTGTTTTGATTTGAAAGTGCAAACACATTGCTAGACTATATGCTAGACTCACATAGCTGTATCACACCTCTAGTACATCCAAGCACCTGTATTACAGCCCCAATACAACCAAGCACCTGTATTACAGCCCCAAAACAACCAAGCACCTGTATTACAGCCCCAATACAACCAAGCACCTGTATTACAGCCCCAATACAACCAAGCTGCTGTATTACAGCCCAATACAACCAAGCTGCTGTATTACAGCCCCAATACAACCAAGCTGCTGTATTACAGCCCAATACAACCAAGCTGCTGTATTACAGCCCCAATACAACCAAGCACCTGTATTACAGCCCCAATACAACCAAGCACCTGTATTACAGCCCCAAAACAACCAAGCACCTGTATTACAGCCCCAAAACAACCAAGCTGCTGTATTACAGCCCCAATACAACCAAGCACCTGTATTACAGCCCCAATACAACCAAGCTGCTGTATTACAGCCCAATACAACCAAGCACCTGTATTACAGCCCCAATACAACCAAGCTGCTGTATTACAGCCCAATACAACCAAGCACCTGTATTACAGCCCCAATACAACCAAGCTGCTGTATTACAGCCCCAATACAACCAAGCACCTGTATTACAGCCCCAAAACAACCAAGCACCTGTATTACAGCCCCAATACAACCAAGCACCTGTATTACAGCCCCAAAACAACCAAGCTGCTGTATTACAGCCCCAATGATGTAGCGTCGTTGTGTAGTGATTGTAGGTGTGGTGATGTAGAGTGGTGGTGTAGTGGTTGTAGGTGTGGTGATGTAGCGTGGTGGTGTAGTGGTTGTAGGTGTGGTGATGTTGTGTGGTGGTGTAGCAGTCGTAGGTGTGGTGATGTAGCGTGGTGGTGTAGTGGTTGTAGGTGTGTTGATGTAGCGTGGTGGTGTAGTGGTTGTAGGTGTGATGATGTAGCGTGGTGGTGTAGGGGTTGTATGTTTGGCCACGGTCCCCACGGCCGGCTGGGGAATCCACACTGCTGGAGGTCTCGGGTTACAGGCCGGTCGATTGTTAGCAGGTCAGAGAAAAGCCCCTCGTGGCTGTCAGCTGAAACCACTACTGGTGTGGTAACATTCCTCCTCCTGACGTCTGTCCTGACGTCAGTCCCCCCTCTTCATTTTAAAAACCAGAGCATTAATCATTTGGAGTTATTAGAGGTCGCTGGTGCCCGTTAGGGTGGGGCCGATTGTACCAGTGCTACACAATCACTCACTATATTTAGACCAATGCAGTAGGCGGATCAGACAAAAGGTAGCTGTAACACGACCTAGGTCAGGTGGAAAACACACGCACATACAAACACACACACACACACGCGCGCACACACACACAGTCGAGATGAATCACTGCTCTAGACAGTGCCAGACATTTGGAGAGCCTTGCGTATGTACACATGCACCAACACACGCATATACACACCCTAACCGCACACTTAGTTGTTTAAATAAGACGTAAATGGACCAACCTAGGTGTACACATGCATGAGGAGGAATCAGCATTCCACTGGCTGACAAAAACAACAGCAGAGACATCTCAGCAGAAAAGGCCGAGGATGTTTTCATGATCATTGCCACCTCGAGAGAGAGAACTGAATGTATTCTCTCCCCGATTAACATTTCATTTGTATTTGACGGACAGCTAAACTCAATGAGTCTGAGTTACAGTAGTAGTTTATTAATAACATTCCATTGCATAATCTATCTGTACTTTCATGTCATCAGTGCTGTTTCTGTTTTGTTAACAGCGCTGCTACACCTCAAAGGACAGGGAAGACATGTTTGTCCTCAAAGGACAGGGAAGACATGTTTGTCCTCAAAGGACAGGGAAGACATGTTTGTCCTCAAAGGACAGGGAAGACATGTTTGTCCTCAAAGGACAGGGAAGACATGTTTGTCCTAAAATGAGTGACCCCAGGAGTGAATGACCCCACTGCCCAATAACAGCCTTACCCACAGGACGTTGACCACAGCAGACAAACAACTCAAGGTGTCATTACGAGGAAATGACCTACACATCGAAAGGCTGTGGAAAGGACAATTGGTTTGGTGCTCGGGCAAAGCTCTGAAATGTCAGCCATGTCACGGGTAATAAATGAGTCACCATACAACACTACACTTTGTGTTCTTTACAGTGTACACAATTGGGACAGCAACAGGAATGTAATGCCATACTTGATTGGTGCTGTTACAAAAGGCAGAAATCCAGGGGAGAAACAGGATTGGTCGATCTGTGGAAGACAACACTGCTGAGTCCATGTTGGGAGGCTGGGATAATGACGTATTTGTTGACAAGCACAGGTCAAAGGGCCAATGAGTAACTACGGAAACAACACCCTATAATCCTCAGAACTACAACTGTGTTGATCCTCAGTGAACAATTATTTAATCTCTGTTGTTAAGGCATTCAAAACATCCCTTCCAGTTAAAGGCATTATTTACCGTCACTTCAAGATACTGTACATTTGACATTTTAAGTAACAATTTTTCAGTTCAATCTTAATATGAACAATTTAACTGTGTATATTGTAAATATTGCCTGAACATAAAAATGTATAAAAGTATAAAAACACATGTATGAGATGATGAGAACTAGATGACTCAAATTACAAGATGAAAACTAGATTACTCAGATTACTAGATGAAAAGTTCTTTACTCAGATTACAAGACGGAGAAGGCAAATTTCACTGGATACTTTTCAAGGAGTGACAGCATCACAGAGTTTGCCATAATTTTGGGTAACATCAATAGCTACTACATTAGTACATGTGTGTGTGTGTGTGTGTGTGTGTGTGTCCCTGCACCAAAACAGGACAGCTGATTTGTGTTTAGTAATGCAACGTGTTCCGGCAATGTTTACTGATCACTGAATCATCTATGACTTCACATATGGTTGGACACATCACAGACACACACACGTGCGCGCACACACACACACACACACACACACACACACACACACACACACACACACAATTCCGTGTTGGGCAGGAGAGTCATAACAATTAAATAATCATCCATGGAATGAACATGAATCTTTTGTTGTTGTAAAAATGACAGGAGAACTCTAAGCGTTACTGGACTGCTGAATTCACTGTGTGATATGGAGGCTTCTGCTCTGAGATGTCCCTTTACTGTCCTGCTGGGTCTGATAGGAGGCCGTCCCTTTACTGTCCTGCTGGGTCTGATAGGAGGCCGTCCCTTTACTGTCCTGCTGGGTCTGATAGGAGGCCGTCCCTTTACTGTCCTGATGGAAGTCTTTACAGTTCTGTGGAAGCTGTAGTCATCGAATGTATGAATGTATGAATGTATATTCAGGGTTGTGTGCATGTGTGTGTGCATGTGTGTGTGTGTGTGTGTGTGTGTTGGGGGTGCAGATGTAAATCTCCCTTTGGTGGCAGGTTAAGAGCAGAGTAATCTGCTTCCAGGATGTATCTGTGTACGTTTACAGCAGGATGAAGGTCTCATCAGTTCTCCTAGCACCAGAGAAAGAGGTGCTCTCTGACATTACCACACACATGCACACATGCCTCTACCATACCTCACACACACACACACACACACAGCCCCCTCCCACACACACAGATACACACACAAATACAACCCCCACACGCAGACATGCAAAAGTGAATATATAAACATATCCCCTCTGTAGGGGGGATAAGGACATTCTCACACACACACACACACACACACACACACACACCGATAGACATAAACATATACTAAATCCACACAGACACACGCACACTCACACACACATACACATACACACATATATGCAGATAGACATAAACATATACTAAATCCACACACACACACACACACACATGCAGATAGACATAAACATATAGTAAATCCACACACACACACACACACACACACAGCACCAGGGCTGCAGACAGAAAGCAGGGTGGTTAGCACGTGGCATGGAAGTAAATATCATTAAACTGGCCTGTCACTTCTGATTGGGTCTGCGTGAGAGTGCTGCTACTGATCAAACCCCTGGCAGCAAGCCGCCCCCCCTGTCCCCCCGCCCCCACGGACCACCTGGGTGCTGTGTTTCTGCAGGCCTGCACTGGGTGGAGCAGCACATCTCCAGCTTGTACCCACGATGCTCCACAGTCGCAGAAAAGCAGCTGTGTGTCTCCGTGTGCGCTGGACAGAGAGGCGGAGGCAGACGTTTGGGGTTGCTAAAGGGGGGGGGTGGTAGTGACTCTCTGACAGGAGGACTGATAATGATGAAGAAAAGAAAGACAAACATACACACACACACACACACACACCCATCCACACAGGAACGAGAAACACCACAGGAAACGAGCTCAAACCTGTCTGAGATTAGAACAACAACATCAGGACACACAATAACACAGGTCCAACACTGGTGCTGGTGGTGCTCTAGTCAGCGCAATAACCAGTGGAAATCCAGTTGCCGTTACGAAACAAAAGGTGCCCTGTGACTGACTCTTGTTTTCGTAAGCTAACTCACTCACACACACACACACACACACACACACACACACACACACACAAAGTGTGCGCCGTGGAGCCGTTTCTACACATGTGGCCGTTTCGTGCAAAGCCCGTGTTTCCAGACACTCACCTGATGGGAGTTCCTCATACTGTTTGCACGCAGCTCTTTGTTGCCGTGGCTGCATCCCCCCCCTTCCTCCCCCTTCAGTTTTTTTCAAATGAACCCAAACAGGTTCTGTGAGGAGTAACTATGATATTATCTAAGCAACCTTCACCTGCGGGGGATCCAGACGAGTCTGCACGAAGAGAGGAGGAGGGACGCAGGGAGGGCCTAGCACAGTCTCTCTCTCCCTCTCCCTCTCCCTCCCTCTCTCCCTCTCTCCCTCTCTCTCTCCCTCTCTCTCTCTTTGTGTCTCTCTCTCTCCCTCTGCTCTATAAATATTATCACCTGCTCTGTGCTCACTGTTTCTTCATCCCATCTCTTTTTATCTTTTGAGTTATCTGTGTGAGTGTGCATGTGTGTGTGAGTGTGTGTGTGTGTGAGTATGAGTTATCTGTATGAGTAGTGCTTCTGGATTGATGTGGGTTTTGCCCTTTAACAGTAAATGTATCACAAATAAAAACTAAATGACAGAAGCTCTGGGTTACTATCTGTTACAAGATCAGCAAGCATGCATGCATCACCAATGAGCCTCTCTCTCATTCTGGTGCCATGAGATTCATAGGGAGGCAAGTACACACACACACACACACACACACACACACACACACATTCATGCGCATGTGAGAGTGATGAGGTTCATATTTGCCATAAAAATTAATTAGAGACCCTTTGTCAGCATGATGAAAACTGCACATTGATTCAGCCCCAGTATCAGGTGAGCACCTTTCCCAGCATGCCTCTGTGCTCCCAGCATGCCTCTGTGCTCCCAGAGAGCCACTGTGCATGTGCTGCTGTCGTCTGTCAGCAGAGCAGTACGTCACTGAGTGGCGCGAGTGCTGCCTTCACTGTGGGACTCACAGAGAGTTTCAGCTGTCGCGTCTCACAAGCTGCGTCACTGACCACATTCACGCTCACACTTGTGTCTTTTAGCAGGCGCTGCTACCCAGAGTGAAGGCGGTTTAGTGGTGTAGCCTGACTACAACCCCTGTGCAAACAGGCAGCTATGGGCTCAGACCCTACGCCCAGCAAGGGCCCTCACCACCTGCAGCCTTCTCCACCCACCAGCATACATCAGGAAACCCAAACGTAGACACAGTGAGGTGTGTTAGGCTGCCGGCAGCAACAACACTCCTTACAGACACACTGGTGTCATTTAAGACACTGCTTTCCAACATACACTAATAAAACAGACTGGATAATCCATCTGCCTAGAGCACAACTATCAGCATGTGTGTGTCAGCAAAAATAAACAAAAGGACTTCACATGATTTATCAGCGCAGAGCAGACGGAGGATCGGGGCTCCACTTTGCATTAGCTTCCTCTAGCCCGTCATTTGAATAGACATAAAATCGCACAAGGCTGCGTGTCCTGGGAGACGGACAGACAGACAGACAGACGAGAGAAGGGAGCTCTCATCAGCACAGATAGTAGCCCAACAACTGTATGCAACGTTCAAGGGGTTGATGAAGGTCTGGTGTGGTCTGCAGGCCACAGGACCAATCAGACACAACAGTTGAGCTCAGTGTTGGAGACCAGCACACAGACCAGCACCATCAGATAAAACGCTCAGTGGCGATAATTACTAGTGTCAGCTTAAACTGGTGCCATTCAAATGAGACAATTGACAAGCAAATTTCTCCAGCTCGTCTTGACTTTGCTGGACTTTTTTTTGTTCTTCTTTTTTTTTTTTTCCCTCAAATGAACCTTTCAACTCTGTGAAAAACACACTGGGCTGCCATAAATAGCAGAGGTAGATTGGGTTGGTGGCAGGTTGCTGCCTGCTGCCTTCTTGAGAAGTTTCTATTTTGGCGGTGTGTCTTCTCACCTACGGCCCGCGGTACATAATCTGCCAGCACATGTGGAAACATTAAAAAAAAAAAAATATTGCCTCAGCAACGTCAATTAAAGTAGTGAGCAGCCGGGTTCATCCAGAGGTGACTGGAAGCGAAGTGTTTCGTGCATGTCTCTGTCTGTCTGCAGCGACGCTAATCGCCACCGCTGATTGGTTCGTTTCGACGATACCCTGAACGTGTTCAGCCCAGTTTATCCTAGCAGCAAATAAACAGCGACTCCAAACAGCGCCTAATCCATCCACCCACAGCATGCTGGGAAGCATAATTACTGCGAAGGACTTCTACTCGCTCGAAACAGCAAATGCTACGGTCTGAAACCGACACGTGCTTTGCCTCTTTGAAAAGCTCCAGCGAAACAGATTCAGTTCTTATAAGAGTTGTTTTGTTCTCAGCTCTCTGCTCTTAAGACCCCATGAACTTGTGTTTGTTCTCCAACTCAGCTCACAAGGTGAATACAGGTATGTAGGTATGTATGTAGCTCTGGAATGGCACCCAAGGGTCATGACCTCTGTCATTTAGAGGGTCTCAGCGGACAGTGATGTCATTGACACACTACAGTGTCATCATTAACACTGCGTGCCTCTGTGTGATAAGGTGTGATACGATTATTAATCAGTGGTTTGGCTAAAACAGGCATTCAGCATTAAAGCAGCTAATGTGAAATAAATGAGCTGGATTAGTGTTCTGGTCAGGGTGGGGTTGTTCTCTGCTGAATCACCTGGTGTGTGAGTGGGAGGAGCTTCAGGAGCTGCAGTAGCTAGAGCAGGATGCCAAGGCCAGGTGATCAGCTCACAGCTAGCGCACACGCTGGTGAATGTGCACATCACACTGGGGCACATAGGGGCACATAGGGGCACCTGCCAGATTTCAGATTTTGAGTATATAAAGAAAATATGTGATGTGAGCGAAATGGCCTTTTGGGGAGAGACTGGTCCCTGAATGGCGTCTTGGGGAGAGACTGGTCTCTAAATGGTCTCTTGGGGAGAGACTGGCCTCTGAATGGTCTCTTGGGGAGAGACTGGTCTCTAAATGGTCTCTTGGGGAGAGACTGGTCTCTGATTGGTCTCTCTTGGGTAGAGACTGATGCATGCATGAATACAAGCTTTGACCGTGACGTCACGATTTGAAGTCCTGACATATTTGTGTTTATTGTTTATGAAGTCAGCAGGATATCAGTTTCCAACTGTCTAAAACACCTCAATCCTAAATCAGTGGCCATAAGCTGCATATTTGATGAAAGCCCCGTTTGTGGGGCTAGCTGGCACACTGGGCCCAGAGCTCACACACCAGCTCCCATCAGCCCCTGCGGCAGGAGTCTGGGCCCAGAGCTCACACACCAGCTCCCATCAGCCCCTGTGGCAGGAGTCTGGGACCAGAGCTCACACACCAGCTCCCATCAGCCCCTGTGGCAGGAGTCTGGGACCAGAGCTCACACACCAGCTCCCATCAGCCCCTGCGGCAGGAGTCTGGGCCCAGAGCTCACACACCAGCTCCCATCAGCCCCTGTGGCAGGAGTCTGGGACCAGAGCTCACACACCAGCTCCCATCAGCCCCTGCGGCAGGAGTCTGGGACCAGAGCCGCTCACACAGCAGAGCTCCCATCAGCCCCTGCGGCAGGAGTCTGGGCCCAGAGCTCACGCAGCAGCTCCCATCAGCCCCTGCGGCAGGAGTCTGAGCCCAGAGCTCACACACCAGCTCCCATCAGCCCCTGTGGCAGGAGTCTGGGACCAGAGCTCACACACCAGCTCCCATCAGCCCCTGCGGCAGGAGTCTGGGACCAGAGCTCACACACCAGCTCCCATCAGCCCCTGCGGCAGGAGTCTGGGCCCAGAGCTCACGCAGCAGCTCCCATCAGCCCCTGCGGCAGGAGTCTGGGCCCAGAGCTCACACACCAGCTCCCATCAGCCCCTGCAGTAGGAGTCTGGGCCCAGCGCTCACACACCAGCTCCCATCAGCCCCTGCGGCAGGAGTCTGGGCCCAGAGCTCACACACCAGCTCCCATCAGCCCCTGCGGCAGGAGGCTGGTCCCAGCGCTCACACACCAGCTCCCATCAGCCCCTGCGGCAGGAGTCTGGGCGCAGAGCCGCTCACACACCAGCTCCCATCAGCCCCTGCGGCAGGAGTCTGGGCCCAGAGCCGCTCACACAGCAGAGCTCCCATCAGCCCCTGCGGCAGGAGTCTGGGCCCAGAGCTCACGCAGCAGCTCCCATCAGCCCCTGCGGCAGGAGTCTGGGCCCAGAACTCACACACCAGCTCCCATCAGCCCCTGTGGCAGGAGTCTGGGACCAGAGCTCACACACCAGCTCCCATCAGCCCCTGCGGCAGGAGTCTGGGACCAGAGCTCACACACCAGCTCCCATCAGCCCCTGCGGCAGGAGTCTGGGCCCAGAGCTCACGCAGCAGCTCCCATCAGCCCCTGCAGTAGGAGTCTGGGCCCAGCGCTCACACACCAGCTCCCATCAGCCCCTGCGGCAGGAGTCTGGGCCCAGAGCTCACACACCAGCTCCCATCAGCCCCTGCAGTAGGAGTCTGGGCCCAGCGCTCACACACCAGCTCCCATCAGCCCCTGGCTGTGGCTGAGCATAGTAAAGCGCTCACACACCACACGTCAGTCAGAGCACGATGTTTAGCCAGACTGCGGGGTTTCCTCCTCCCAGACTAAGTACACACCCGCCCAGAGAGCCCCACTGCTCAGGGACTTGTTTGTTCTGAAAAGTTACTTGTTCTGCCTGTCCTAAATTTTATTAACTAAACAATCGTCCTGTGGTCTGTGTGTCAAGCGTGGTACGCCTGGGAGACTGTGCTGAAAACATCAGTCAGAGAGTAAATGATTAGCACACCTTAAAAGCTGTCATTAGACCGTCACAGGCGGGAGATTTACTGATCTCCTGTCCGACTGCAGTGGGGTAGTCACCACAGACTCGTCTCCTGCCTGGACTTGTTCAGCAGTGATCACATCACAACAGTTTGGGAGAAAGCAAACGCCTACAGCTGCTGCTGAACTGATTTGTGTAGATTGAGTTACGGCGAGTTTAATGGCAGCACTAGAGGTGATCATGCTCCTCAAAGTATCTGAGGGAAGTTTTGCTCTTCCCGCTTGGGAGCCGCGTGTGGGACGCATGGGGCTGCTGGGGTGGCATGGAACACGCTGAGGGCCGTGCAGCTCTCCATCTCACCACCTTCACCACATCACCACCCTCACCACCTCACCACCTCCTCCTCTTCACCTCTCCACCTCTCCACCCTCTCCACCCTCTCCACCTCTCTACCCTCACCACGTCCACCTCTCCACTCTCACCACCTCTCCACCCTTTCCACACCTCCACCTTCTCCACCTTCTCCACCTGTCTGCAGGTTCACTGGGTGCCTGCTGCATTCTTCAGTGCACTCTCAGAAGAAAGATAAGATCAGGGACTGAAGAGGATCAGCAGTGTGTGTGTTCTCACAGCTGGGGGGGGGAGTTTGACATTAGCAACACATGGAGGAGAGAGGCGTTCACACACAGGAAGGCAGTAAAGCATCTTCAACAACCACACTTCACCAAAGCTTTCTTTTATGACAAATATGTTTTTATTTGAATTTTCCAGAATCTGCTTAAGTGTCTTCTCTCCTTAAAACATTTTTCCATGTTACACCCCATTTTCCAGCAGGACACAGAGGTGTTTCTGGGGATAATTATTCTTTCAGCAGTGAAGCCACTTGAGCTTTCTGCCTGTAATGCTGCAAACACGGGGACAAGCTAAAGGAAGACGAGGGGAGGAAACACACCTCCCCGCCGTGGAGACCCTCGGTCAGCCGCTGCAGAACAGCAGAGGGTGGGTGGGCCTGGGGGCGGAGCCAGAGGGCGGAGCCAGAGGGCTTCGCATCTCGTGCAAACCTTATGCGTGAGTAGGTTGTTTAGTTCTTTTGGATTTGAAGAGAAAAAAAAAGGCACAGGAGAGAGAGAGAGGGAGGGAGAGAAAGAGGGAGGGAGGGAGAGAAAGAGGGAGGGAGGTATGGAGAGTTGCGGTACAGTTTGCCGAGCCAGTGGTGTGCGCAGGGGCCGCGCTTCAGCCAGATCGAAGGCGTGATTCGCGTCGCATGACAGGAGAAGAAAAGAAGGCAGATCTCTAGCACACGCCATGGGGGCATCACTGCGTCAGCTGTGGCGATAAGTGATGGGCTGGGTGCTCAGAATAGCCATCAGTCAGTGCCATCTCTCCTCAAGAGGCCTCTGGTCCGGGTGGCACGGAACAGTTGCCCAGGGGTGTTAGCGTGTAAAGACCTGACTGGG
This sequence comes from Brachyhypopomus occidentalis, assembly GCA_020368025.1. Classification (NCBI taxonomy): domain Eukaryota; kingdom Metazoa; phylum Chordata; class Actinopteri; order Gymnotiformes; family Hypopomidae; genus Brachyhypopomus; species Brachyhypopomus occidentalis. The sequence continues at coordinate 511,635 of JAGXOD010000078.1, forward strand.
GGCGGGGGGAGGGGTCTAGGGGTGTGGCTAGGCTGACAGCGTCAGTGCCTTCAGCAGGTGTATCCAACCTCTGCGAGTTCCAGATTAACGCAGTTGATGGAAAGGGCAGGATGGCAATAGTGCAAGAAGCAGACGTACAAAACTCATTGGTTTGCCTGTTGGCATGGCATCCGTACTAAATGTGTACTAAACATGTGCAAAACGTGCTAAATAAACACGTGCTAAACATCCCTAAAATGAATCAAAAGTGTAACACCATATAAATGTACCAATACAGATGGATATGTAGGTGTCTACTCTTTCAAAAACGTATTTTGCATGTCAGAATTCTGTTTCACTTCAGACGAGACTACGCTACCACAAGAGTGGAAAATCTGACAGTGCAGATCAAACCAAATGTCTTCTGAGCCCGTTCACACAGGGGACGATGAGCTGAAGTAAAATGTCTTAATGGCACTCGCTTTAAACGGAAATGCCTCCTCGATCTCTTCCTGGCTTTGCGAGGTCCTGAGTTTCACAGTGAGTGTTAGTTCTGCAGTGTACTTAACCTACTTTGTTGAATGCAGAAATAAGGCTTTGTCCTCAAGAATGAGAGGTGTAAAATGTCCTGCCTTCATACAGAATAGAGGGAATCGGAATCTCTCATTTAGTTTACACGCGTTCGTAAACGTGTTCACTGAAACCACAACAAGAGACGATGGTTCCAGGGTAGAGTGAGTCGGTCACTGTGACTCAGAGGTTTTTCTAACGTGTAGTTTTTGTGAATATATCATATTTGTGTAGTATATATAATATTAAAATGTTTGCGTGTCGTTTTGTCATATCTGTTCAATTCTGCAGAAGTCTTGTTTTTGTTTTGTTTGTTGTTTTTGTGGTGAAATTCTCTACCAGTTTGATGTCACTTGTTGCTGGATTGCATAATGTTGTCCCCCCCCACCCCCCGTCTGTACAGAATGGACCAGCCCATATGATCAGGGGGAGGAGCCAGACGGGTTAAAGAGCTGCAGAGAACAGCAGTGACGGACGGAGAATACGGGTGGTTTAGCTGACCGGAGGGGGGGCTAGTGGGTCTCCCTAGGTTAGGACGGGGAGCGCAGAGATAAGGCAGAAGTGAACCGATGTGAACACCTCTGAGTTTGCTGGTGTTGATGACTATTCAGTGTTCACTGGCTGGATGTGGTGCCCACCGTGAGTGTGGAGGTGTCTTCAACATCGAGCCTTCAGCAGATGGACTATTTTAATCTTGTGTGTGAGCACGTTGGCACTTTTACTGGTTGAGGAAGTTCTAGTTAATGAAATGTAAAATCTCTTGTCCCGCGTCTATTTAGGCCTCTACACTCAGCAGGACCACGCTACCTTCACACCCCCACACTGAGCCATCACTCAGGATGCTACGTCTCACCGGTAGCCATAGTAACCAGTAAATATGATCAAGTGCTTTTGGCAAGCGACTTAAAATTCCATGCTGCAGCCTACGACATGAATTTGTGCAATCGGATTGTGTACAAGATGGCAAATCGGGTTAGATTTTAAGGCTCACAGTTACCCACGATGCCACAGCACACAATGGAGCTGATAATAAGTGTCGCTTCCACCCACAAGTCCTAGCGCAGAGCTTTAGCCTAGCAGGCGTCCTGTGGCGTCTGCTCCACGTCAGCTGTGCTGTGTTAAGGTTGCTCTGCTCCCACATCCACCTCAACACCTCCCTCCCTCACGCGACACACGTGCAGAGAGGGAGAACCTCACTGCAGCCCAACCCCAGTGGTGGAAAGAGTCGTTCTGTGGAGCGAGATTTTCTGCTACGGTACTAAATGAGACGACTTTCATCCACGTTGTACTGAATTATTTGGTGAGCGAAATGCCTCATAAACTTTTAATAGTTCAATTAATTCTAGCTGTTTTGATCTTCTCTTTTAGTGCTGTAGGTTTTTAACAATTGTACAGTTCATGCCACAGGTTTTTGGATCTGTTAATAAAGTATTAGACCCATACATGCCCTTATCAACCAAGCCAAGCCTCACCCAGTGTTTAGGGCACATAGCTCTGAACTCTCTGCATGGTGTCACCTGTAGTTAACCCTGATCCAGAGTTTGTTTAATTGATGGTCTTAATACATTCTTTTCCCATCTGTTTTGGCAGTCTGTATACTACATCCCCAAGGTGAGGAGACCTCAAAACCAAAATAGAAACCTCTCAGCACGCCAAGACCTGCTCCTTTCACTAACGCTGCTTTCTACAGCTCATATCAAAGGGCGTGAAGGAACTCGAACTTCTGTTTACTGACATCCACAGATTCATTGTCAGGTATTAAAGCGCCGCTGGGCGCTGCCTTTACATGGCCAAGCTCCTGCCCAGCACAAAGCTGGCCAGATTACTGGAAGATAATTGGCAGCTTGCTGGTGTTTAGATGTGTGAATCTCAGCTCTGGATTAGCGAGGTGCTCGTGTCTTAGAGCAGAAAACCCCACCGCACACAGTCATGCCTCTCTGCTTACACTGTGTGTGTGATGACTATTTTACACAACACAACCGAGACTATTGTCCAAATGTTTATATTTCGCTGATTCTAAATGGAAATCCCTCTTACATATAAGTAACATACATGCTGCATTCTGTGTGTGGGAACAACAAAGACACTTTAGCAAGCCTAGCGATGATAACCTCAGTGATAACCCATTCTGTTCTCGTCTGGCTATGGAAGGCATTTGGGTTTATTTGTTTTGGACAGTCAGGTTAAAAATCAACCACAGAGCAACTTTCATTTCTAAGCCTTTATTATTGGGAAAGGACATTTATGGGCAGTCCAATTTTGGACAGCCTTGTAAACAGTGACATAATAGCTTGCTAATGTTTGCCTTTATTTCTGTGATAAAATATACAAGAAGGACATATCAAAGAGTAGATTTATCATCGAGGTCTGTCGCAAAAATAACAACTAAGGTATGTCTGGAATTTCTCTGGTATTCCACAGGCATTCTTAGTCTCGTGGAGAGGTTGAACGATCCCTTCTGCTGTGCGCGGACGAGACTGATTATCTTAACACTTGCCTTGAAAAAAAGACGCAATCTGTGACAAAAACATCTTAAACATCAAAATATGTGTTGGAGAACGTGGCACGCAAAGCCCCTCCCCCGCGTGTCTGCTGAGACAGACGGAGATGAGGCTGACAGATAAAGGCGTGTGCTCTGCAGGCAAAAGCTCCAGGTAGGTGAGACTATTTTCAGATGGCTGAAGGTAATTATCTACCACAGTTTACATTGTTCGGATTCCTCAGAAGGCAGTGCGCTGGGTGTTCTTAAACGTTGTCAGATATTTTTTCATTTTTCAAGCTGTCAAAAGAAAAACAGCTTATCTTAACTATTCTAAAGGTGTGTGTGTGTGTGTGTCAGTCTTTGTCATTGCTCATAGTCATGAATGCATGACATTTTTGTCAAGACAAACAAGCCTCCCGTTCCAGGCCCGGACTGAGGGGTACAGCTAGCAAGCGTGAGTGACGCTCTGACAGGGTGACTCCCTCAACCAAGAGACACAAAGCAGAAACCAGCCACAGTTTTTACACGTAAGCTAGTTACCACTTAGGGAAATGAGAAAAGTTAGAACATGTAGAACGTTTTTTTTTTTTTAAGCTGTAACCAAAATATAAAATTAAAAAAACACAATGTAAACACAATGTGGGGTAATGAGTGGACCTTTACCTTACCTGGTATAATTACCTGGTATAATTACCTGGGCATAATATACCATCATTTTCAAAGTAAGTCACTGTAAGAAGTAACTGCTCTTGTGACCGGAGGATCGTGGGTAAGGCATTTAACCCCAACTGCTCCCGGGCTAGGGCTGCCCATCGCTCTGGGCACATGTGCACCACAGCCCCCTAGTGATCACTAGTGTGTGTGTGTGTGTGTGTGTGTGTGTGTGTATGTGTGCACCACAGCCCCCTAGTGATCACTAGTGTGTGTGTGTGTGCGTGTGTGTGTGTGTGTGTACCACAGCCCCCTAGTGATCACTAGTGTGTGTGTGTGTGTGTGTGTGTGTGTGTGTACCACAGCCCCTAGTGATCACTAGTGTGTGTGTGTGTGTGTGTGTGTGTGTGTACCACAGCCCCCTAGTAATCACTAGTGTGTGTGTGTGTGTGTGTGTGTGTATGTACCACAGCCCCCTAGTGACCACTAGTGTGTGTGTGTGTGTACCACAGCCCCCTAGTAATCACTAGTGTGTGTGTTCTCACTGCACAGATGGGTAAATGTGGAGGACAAATTCCGATTGGGGTGAAAATCACAATTGGCAATATGGCAACTTGTTATAAACAGTTGAAGTTTGTTAGGATTTGGGTAGAGCTGGTATTCGTTCTTTTCCAAACAACATGTCTGTAATGTTTAACTTGTAGGCATAGCTCACATAGAAACAACAACAACAACATCTGCCATCCCATCGTGTGATGGCTTTAGGGTGGGTGAAACCAAAGCACTGCACGCCATTGGCCAGCACACGCCGCCATTGGCCAGCACACACGCCGCCATTGGCCAGCACACACGCCGCCATTGGCCAGCACACACCCCGCCATTGGCCAGCACACACGCCGCCATTGGCCAGCACACACGCCGCCATTGGCCAGCACACACGCTGCCATTGGCCAGCACACACCCCGCCATTGGCCAGCACACACGCCGCCATTGGCCAGCACACACGCCGCCATTGGCCAGCACACGCCGCCATTGGCCAGCACACACGCCGCCATTGGCCAGCACACACGCCGCCATTGGCCAGCACACGCGCCGCCATTGGCCAGCACACGCGCCGCCATTGGCCAGCACACGCGCCGCCATTGGCCAGCACACACGCCGCCATTGGCCAGCACACACGCCGCCATTGGCCAGCACACACGCTGCCATTGGCCAGCACACGCGCCGCCATTGGCCAGCACACACGCCGCCATTGGCCAGCACACACGCCGCCATTGGCCAGCACACACGCTGCCATTGGCCAGCACACGCCGCCATGCCTGAGGCCTGATCGTGCATCAAACACAGGCTAAATCATAAAAGGCAGCTGTTTATCCAAGTGCATTCTGGGTAAACATGGTGCCCTCCCCTGCACACTGGTGGACCTGTTTGCTTTTGACCTCACCGTTGTGGAGTTTCACTAAAGAGTTTGGGAGAGCTAGAAGCCCAGTGACACAAGTGCGGTGAAGACCGTCCAGTCACATGGCCTGTTTTCACCCTGGACTCGGCACGGTTTAACCTCCATTGTAAATGCCCATGTATTTCATACATGACTCCACCACCACAGGAGAACAAACGCTGTTACAGTAGTTATTTTTGTGTGGGTTGGGCAGGCAATACAAACAATGATTGTAAGAGCATTTTCTTCCTGGGTCATTTGAGAAGTATTGTGCCTGTTAAGGTAACACACCTGTGTTGGCTGTCCAGGTAACACACCTGTGTTGGCTGTCCAGGTAACACACCTGTGTTGGCTGTCCAGGTAACACACCTGTGTTGGCTGTCCAGGTAACACACCTGTGTTGGCTGTCCAGGTAACACACCTGTTCACCTGGAATCATAAGACATTCTGTGATTGTGCAGGAAAAGAATCCTTCACTAAGATTTAACACAGACTATGGCTCAGTAATTGGTCTATTCTGAAGATTTTCTCCAAAGGTCTCATTTTATAAAGTGCTGATCTAACATCAGTTACTCCCTGTTGTTTCTCTCTTTCTCATTCTCCCTATTTGTTATTCACACACACACACACACACACACACACACACCCCAGCCAAGCGTTGTCGGGCGGTAGAGGAGAGCGTGAGCAGTACATCTTCAGTCCCTCTCTCCGTCTCCAGTGTTGCATTCTGGGCCCCGGTCTGCTCCTCCTCCTGCTCACAGCTGTTTACATTCAGGCTGCTGGTCGCACTGCTTCACATTACTGGAAGCGACCTCATCCTGGAAGGCTATGAGTAAACACAGAGGGGAGAAATTAAAGCAGGCATGTCTGTAGCTCTGCGTCTCAGGTCTGATTTGCGTCAGTTCTGCACCAAACGCACACAGACACAGACCACACTACATGCCCTGTTTATCTGGCTAGCGCACAGGAGAGTGAATGTGGTCCAGACTGGCTCTTCCCTGGAGAAATACCCTTCCCATGTGTCCTGGATTACGGAAAGCAGCTATTCATCGGGAGGAAAACCCTCCAGTGCCTCCTGGATTAATTACCGCAGCTTGTCCTGACGAGCGATTGCAGGTGGTCAGTTGGTGTGGAGTACTTGGGGCTGATGAAGCGATTTATGAGGAATGAGCACTGTGCCTATTTTCTGGGATAACAATAAAATTATATAACACATTTGTCACTGAGGTAAATCTCCTTATTGGAAGAGAGACATTATGGTGTCTGTAAAGAGCTTCACCCAGCACTACGTCAGTGAAGGGTCTCATCGTCTTAAGGGTGTTCTGTCAATAAACTGGAGGTAGAAGCTTCTTAGCCCTTGGACACTTATAACCATGCAGACTAGCTGAAGAACACCACATCTCTTAACCTCATTTTGGGTACCTCTGCCATAACTCGTACCAAAAACAACATACAAACAAATATTCCTGGTTTTGCTTTCCGTTCTGGCTGTGCGGAGCTGTAGTGATGTGGTCTTCATATTCTCCTGAGAATGCCTCAGAACATCCAGGCAGTGCCGACCATGTGCGTGAGTACTGGGCATCTCTAGTGTGACTGCATGTCAAGCTTCTGTTCTCTTCATAACCAGCCAGCAAAGCTTCTGAATCTCTAGCTGCAGAAGCTTTGGGTCCTGCTGTTTGAGACACGTTTGAGACATGTTTGAGACATGTTTGAGACATGTTTGCTTTGAGCCAAATGAGAGATTTGTTCTCAACTTCTGGATGCTGCTATCTCTCTTAAACTCAATCAAAACTTTAGGACATCCACAGCGATCTGCACGAGGTACATATATTTAGACCAGAGCAACGCGTGTCAATTTAGTCAAACCCCAGAACAGCCATTTGAGTGTAAAGCGTGATCAGGCTGAGCAGCACACGTGGCAGGGGCAAAACCTGATCCACAACAGGGGCTGGTGGAGGAAACCTGATCCACAACAGGGGCTGGTGGAGGAAACCTGATGGAGTCAGAGCCTGTGGCTAGGTGCAGTCTGACACCTTCATAAATCTCAACACGTCAAACGCGGCTGAAACGGCAGCTAAGCTGCCCGATGGAACAATGCGAACAGCCCCACTCATACCTCACATAGCAGAGGACACTCCGTGTGTCTGCGAGGTGGCTTTGTGAAGCTTGTTTACTTTAAAGAAACGATTACTAAAAATAACCAGCGTGATGAACATCTGTTGGTCCCTGTCGGGCTCCATCAGTGTCATCTAAAGTGCAAATAGCTTCATCTTTAATGACTGATGGCACAGAATGTCCTCAGTGTAGCCTGAGGGATATTCTATCAGTAGAGCGTTTTAATACTCACCTTCCGTGCAGGTGGAGCAGTCCACAGGGTTTCCACCGAGGGTTTTCCATCACTCCCCAAACACACCAAACTGCTTTTTAAAGCCTTTGAATACAAAAGAAGCACAGCGTTGTCTGCTGTTGTGAGTGCATGCGTGCGTGTGTTTATCAGCTGCCTCGCAGTGAACACAGCTCATGTATGATCTGCAAGGCACATTCAGTTGGCTGTTCATAAGGTTGCATGTTTATAATACCATAATTAAAGTAATTAAAGTAATTGAGTGGGCGATTAATTTTTAGCTCCTCACTGTAATTATGATGTCAAACACCAGTCAGACACATTTAGCCTTTAATTTATACAATGGGCTCGTACTCATGCAAACTTATCAAATCATCTGAGATTTTTGAATTATATTCATATTCTGCTGCTGTAAGATTTTGTTTTCATGTACCGATATCATAATTTCAGCAAAGCTGAAGTCCAAACTCATAAATCTACCCAGGTTAAGAAGAAGCAACATCTCTGGTTTGGGTGCTTGGCTTTGTCGTCCAGATGTACGCATTGCTTCTCCTCTGGAGAGGAAAGTCCAAACTCTTCATCTCTAAAGACTCGCTGATAAGAGCTGCTACAAAGGATGAGTGAAACTATGTTACAATGAGCCCGGATATGAGATCTTTCTCATAGAAACACTTATTGAACCAATAAGCCAATCTTCCCTGTTCTGTCAGCTATTTGTAATTTAATCAGGCAAAGTGTTGCATTCCATTGGCATCAATCCATTTCTTTCTTTCTTTCTCTGAGTGACTGCTTTTGTGCGTGTGTGTGTGTGTTTGTGTGTTTTTCCGTACGGTTTGGCTTTGCGAAGCCTAGTCTGTCCGTGTCGCTGGTGTCCCACGCTGCAGTGCAGCGACGGGGGCGGTGACAGGGGCCTACCTCAGGGCCAATCCACACAACACATGAGACCTGTGAGAGGAGGGGAGGACCGACACATGTGAGCCGTCGTCATTGTGCAGCAGGATTACGCAAAGCTGCAGTCAACACGCACCACTTCAAAAACACTGACTTCACCCGAGATTGGGTGTCAACGGTGGTGAAAACAGATTTACTCTGCTGAATCCACCCTTCATTACACGCATGCACACGCACACAAACACAAACACAAACAAACCATTATCAACATGTTGTGATATAGACACAGATTCAAAGTATTTGCAGTATGAACTCCGATTTAACATCGGTTATTTTTCTTTTGATATTGCACTGAATACAATACTGTAAAGAGCTACTGATCACTGCAGTACTGTAAACAACTGAATACAAGTGGTACAATACAGTACTCAATACAAATACGACGACATGATGAACCTCAGCCTACATCAAAGACCCATAATGCTTTGTTCTTCAGACACAGTGTACATGAACTTGATGCGACACTGCCACCACTTTTATTTTAATGTGAATGATGGGCAGGTCGGACGTGCCAGCTCACACCTGAAGCGTGGACTACTGCACGCTGCAAGGCTCCATCGCACAAACAGTTAATTGCACTGGTGCGGTTCATTTGTCTTGGCACCTGTGCTGGTCTCTGCCCACACGAGTAAGAATGCGGCGTGTCAGAGAGCCGGCGGATCGCAGACGTCGCTGCGAGATCAGACCGGAGGAGGAAAACACGCCACGCTGGTGCCATCAAAAGGTCACGACCTTGTCACCATGAGGGCGTGACGTGTGTGCGAGTGCATGCGAGCATGTGGATGTGTAAGAGAGAGAAAGTGCTCGTGCCACTGGAAGACTTCAAATAAACCAGAAGTTTACTTAAAAAACAACCTCAGCGAGTACTCACTTGTATCCAGATGCTCCCCGACAACAAGGTTGTCATGGTCATGTTGTAAAACACTGAAATTTCAGAGCTTTCCTAAATACATTCCCAAAGCAACACACATCTTGTAGCATGTATATACATAATATGTTGTGCATGTTGTCTATAGCTCCATGTCATAACCCAGGTCTAGAAAGGTCTGGCTCAGCCGCTCAGCAAATACATGCTGGATCAAAGCAGCTCCGAATCGTAACGATAGGAGTGCCGCAGGTTGATGTGGAGGCCCCAGGAGCCAGACAAACAGCCTGCCTTCACCAGCCCACACCTGGCCCCGCATCTGGGGCCAGCATACGCGCCACAGCCCCTGGGTTTCCAAACAGATGGTTTTGCTGTTTCATCATCATTGCTGCTGTGTGGATTTTGTGTTGCGTCAAACCCCTAAATGACAAAGTTTGCTTCACTTACCTAAAGCATGCAATACATGTTTGTTCCAGCATGCAATACATGTTTCTTCCAATTACTCTTCTTGTGGAATATACACACACACGTACCTAGTGGCTTGGGTGTTAGTGATTCTGTACTAAATCTATTTTAATCACAGCCTCCTTCATGGAGCGTAAACTGGTTCATCTGAGGACTGCAAAGCCATTTGATTCTTCATCTGATGTGAGGTGCACTTAGGAAAAAATAAAGATAATTTTCATAAATATCGTTTGCTACATTTTGGTGTTAAAATTGACTTATTGCTCTTTTAAATTCCTGATTAAAGATTTGTGTGTCATGCGTCCACTGTGTTCTTTGCCATTTCAGGCTGAGAGCTGCTGGGATTCCTCACATCAGGTAGGAGATTGATGTCTGCATTAGCTTCATCTGTCCCCACTCGTTACGCTGGTCATGGGCCAGGACTTTGAAGTGAAACCCTGAAACCACTTAAAAATGTGTATCTGCGGAAAGGTGTGCATGCGTATGTGTGTGTGTGTGTGTACTTGTGTTTTGTTTAGAAGTGTGTTCCTTTCTCAATGTCATATCCTTGTGTATTGTCTATGCATTTTCAATAAAATGGGTGTGAAAGTTGGTCAGGCAGAAGTTCTGGCTGTTCTCACTTCCAACAGCCCTTAATCGGGTGATTAACACAGCTTTTGTTTCCAGCGGGGCTGAAACAGGCCAGTGTGAGCAGCAGCTACAGGCAAGTCCTGCTGCGGAGATTCTGCTCACACCTTCATGGAGGAATCCACCTTATTGAAAAGCAGAAATGAAACCCGTGTTAGAAATCTGTTTACACAGAGAAGCAGTATGTGCTTAAGCAAGCCTGGAGCTCTACATTACGTTACATACCAGTCCCGTGGGTGTCAATACACCCCCCCCACACACACACACACATACACACACACAACTATGAAACGTGTTCACATGCATCAGTCTGAGCTGTTCAACACAATCCCTGTGAGACTGAATGTCGTGACAGCCTGTGATTATGAGTATACCATATTTGCTGTCTTTCATAAACGCATCACACAGGACAAAATGTACGCCATTACTCCAAACGCATGTGTCAGACGTTGCTATGATATATCAGTCGTGTCAGGACATGTATATTCTCTCTAATTTCAGACCAAGACTTAAAGCTACAGTTACGAAGTTTTATTCAGGGAAATAAATAAATACATTTCTTAAAGCGTCTGATGACGGATACCACAGTCATCTAAAGTATCTTGGTCTTTTTCCAGGGACCATTTTTTCTATTTTACTAGTAAACATTTGAGATATTAGTATGCATATGTTATATTAGAACAAAACAAATACTGATTTTATCTTATTTTCTCTTGAAATGCATTAAACAAGGTTGCTTTCAAAGTGAACTGATTCAACGTTGTGAATAACTACTTAAGGGAACCACACACACTTATTAATCGTTTTAAGAGAAGAACACATTCCACCATTCAGCACCACTTTGTTTGTGGATAAAAATATGTTTGTCTTGCTTAACATATTACACCGTGTTCTTGCTTTCAAATGATGATGTATTTGACCCAAGCCTTGTTTTGCTTGTAGTACATGAAAGGATTTAAGTAAACACCGGTTCTTATGGATACTAACCTGTTAACTGTTGTGTAACCGTCTAGCTTCTTTAATCTCTTACATATTCTAATCAACTACTCTGTCCTTCAAGCTACCAAGAGCTCAAATACCACAAAGGGGAAAAAAGGTAAATCGTTTTTGAATTCACTTATATGATTCTCAATGGGAATAATAAAATGTGCCGTTTGCAATGAGCGTGGATTGTGTTTTAATTATGCGGTACCTCCTATCAGGGCATATACGCTGCAGAAGCTTCTAGAAGTCATCCATCAGTGACCGAAGCTTTCAGGTGCCAACACCTCGGTGAATATACACAGTTTGTTTTAGATAAGACATTCAGTATAACTTCAACATCAGCGCAATGGCCAGGTCTATTTCTCAAACTCCTGTCAACCAGGGCACCGATTATGGACACGAGATCTCTTTGCTTGCCGTTCAAAAAAATGTCATTTGCGCAGAAGGCAGCGAGACAGAAATGCTTGACATTGCTCGGCACACATCGCGTGTAAGGTGGCCTCCCTTGTACGTCCCACCCTTTCTGAATTACGCAAATTATTTATAGCATCTATATCTCTGACATTAGTCATAAATTATTATTTATACAGTATGTTTGTGTCAGGCTAATGGCTTTTAAACGGTTTATGTTACATACGCCTTTCCAAATATCACCATTAAAAAATAAATAAAAAAATACCCTAACGCATTGATAATCAGAGAATGTCTGGTAAACGCACGCCACCTGGTTGTCTTGCATGAACTTCTTTAGTAAAGGTGTGCACACAAATTCGCAGGTAAATCGACGCACAGGTAATCCGTCCTATCGCTGAAAGTTTGCATAAATCGGAGGAAGACTACTACAAATGTAGGAAACGACGTTCGTACACATGATCTGATTTAATAACTATGCTCACTGTAAAGTTTGTATCTGAGCGTTATTTCCCGTTTAGAACTCTGAATTTATTACTTATTTATTTGCTCTTGGGTGGGTAAGGTTAAGGCACGAAGCCCCGCCTCCGTAGGCAGGTCTTGAGGTACCGGGACTATATTAGACAGCTGACCGCTTGCTTCTGATAATATGTGCCGTCGCACGTTTACAGGTGCCAGCACTTTTTCTTTAAAGCTTCCACTCCGGAATGACGGAGAGGTCTTTCTAACTTTCTACCAGTTAACTTGAACTTCCAAACTTCAAATGAACGTTTGTACTTTTGAGGAGCGTCTTTTGGCAGGAGCTTTTTAACTTCTGCAAGAACACCCGCTGGACCATTAAACTCGTCGTGAAATTACACGAGACGCCTGAAACTCCCCCAAAATGAAGTTAGAAGTCTTCTGCGGCGGACATTACGACGCGAAGCCGATGGAGATGTGCAGCGACGCGGAGGGCAGTGTCCCCTCGCCGCTGTCGGGAGAGGAGGAGCTAGGCTCGGACGGAGACTGCGTAGCGCACAGCCCCGCACCTGTTGCACCGGGCGCGGAAGGAAAAGGCAAACCCTATACTCGGAGACCCAAGCCGCCATACTCCTACATCGCTCTAATTGCTATGGCTATCCGAGACTCAAGTTCGGGTCGCCTGACTTTGGCAGAAATCAATGACTACCTCATGAAAAAGTTTCCGTTCTTCCGAGGCAGTTACACCGGCTGGAGGAACTCTGTTCGCCACAACCTGTCACTCAACGACTGCTTTCTTAAAGTCCTACGCGACCCGTCGAGACCATGGGGCAAGGACAATTACTGGATGCTGAATCCACATAGTGAATATACTTTCGCCGATGGCGTGTTTCGGCGCAGAAGAAAACGCATCAATAAAAAGGCCAGCAAAGAGCAGGACGAAACAAGGGGAAACACCGTCGTGGACTCCAGGGACTCCATCATTACGGCGGCTCCATCCAGCGCCAAATTTACAAGTTCTTTCGCCATTGACAGCATCCTAAGCAGACCCTTCAGGAAAGAGGAACACACCGTACAGGAGAGACACAGAAGTTCTCCCGCTGCCTCTGATGTCAGCTGGCCGAGGAGAGTCCCCATGGTGCCTTACGTCATGCGCGCACCACCTGTTACACTCCCCCACGCGGAGGCTCGAATGGTCAACACGAACGTAGCGCAGGTGCTTCGCGCCTACGGGGGCGCGTTCGAGGACATGGCCGTGAACGCCCACCACCAAAGGGACTTTTTCTCCGTTCCGCTAAACTCAGAGTGCCTTTCTGTGCCCCAGGCGACAACAGCTGCGCATGTGTCAACTTCTGCCGTGAAAGCTGGGGGCTACCATCCATTTAAAATAGACTATCTGCTGTCATAATGAGATGGGGCCTGTGGTTAGGACATTTTGGCACTTTATATGTACTGTACATGTTATTGTCTGTCAACAAAATACATTTCAACATCCCGTTTCCTTGGAAACCTTGGTTCTGGTATTTTATAAGATATTGTTATCACATGAAACGGAGTCCATGCACAAACAGGGATCCCTCTGCGCTCCTTCCTGTTATCCCCACTAAACACTTATTTGGTTATGTATTTATGACGTGTTAGTCTTGTTTCCCTACTGTACTGTATGTTTTAATTGTTCACATGTTTCTGAAATGGATCCCGTTGACATTGTCATCTTTGCAATGAACGCAACAGTAATATTCTTTTGAGACGTCGAGCAGTTTTGTTTGATATCGCAGGTCAGTTAACCGGTACAAGAGATAAACACAACTGGCCTTCCTTTGATGAGATGAGGTTATTGTGTGACATACGTGAACTGGAAAACAGTGTAAATTTCTACTGAAAGAATGCATGCCATTTTTATATTGAGTAATAAAGTTTATTTCAACGACAAAGATAAATGGGTGTAAACTGAGTGAATTCCCCTATAAAGCATGTCGTTCTGAAACACAGAAAAAGTCCATCCCCAAATGAAAGCAAAACTGACATAAGTGACATTCTTTTTAAGAATGGTATACAACAGAAATACCTTTAACGTTTGTGTAACGCAAAAAGAAAAAAAGTGTCAGTCTTCTAAATGGTAGAACAGGTTTGGTAAAGTACTAATTAAAGCTTCAAAAAGGGTTCCCTCGTGCTGATCCGTTTTAGCAAAAATAAAGATGGTGATCATATGTTTAAGTAGGCTACACTACACCTCGCGAGATGGCTCAAACCTGCGCCGATTGCTAGATAAAATAAGACTCCAGAAGTGCGAGCTGTCCACGGTCCTGAAGAACAATTAAGAATTCATCATTTAATTGATATTTGTTTTATTTGACCTATAACGTCATCGCTTTAGATGGTCTAGTCCTAGTCGATTCTGAAGATAACATAACAGTTACTGCAAACAAACATACAAAAAAAAAACCAACAAAAACAGACCAAACTAAAAATCCCCGTGAACAACAACAATGTCAACAACAGCGTCACGTGACTACTAACTCATTAGGAAACCACGCCCATTATTAAGTTTGCTTTTTGGCTACGCTGTAGGCATAACACTGACCCATGTAGCCACGATACGAATCTTTATGGTGACTGGATTTTTAGGCTGGTCCAGTCGAGACTAATATGGTTTCAAAATTCTCCCAGTTTTCTGTGAGGCTCGCGCTTACTTAACCACTACCTACTTTTCGTTTGCTACGTCACACCGGCAGTATGTAAATAAACTTCTCCGTCACCCACGGGAATAGACCTACAGCTCTGCGCTGCGCTAGTTTATTTAAACAAATACGTTACGCTTAGTACTATTAACCTACTTACTGCGTTCTATCCACCTATTTACAAATTACTTCACAGCCTCTGTTGTACATGAAGATTCATACATTTCACACATAGCCACGATGCATAAAAAGTACTGTAAAAGCAAACTGAAAAATATAGGCTATTAAACACTAGTCAGGTTTTCACAATTTTACAGCAGTAATTTAAGTTGAAAATGTGTTTCAAATTAAGCAGCAGTTCATAAGTCAGTTTTGAAAACGATAAGACTGTACCCTAGTGTTTTGATCACAGCAGTTCGGTTGTATAATTTTGTGGCGTATATTGTGAAACATACATTGTGCCAAAACTATGGAAAATTACCAACCTTAAATTAACCAACAAACAATCTTAAATAACACTGTTTGTGTTGTTGCTGGTAACAGCTTTTACGCTACGATTTTTTTTCGTTTTTTTCTTTCTCAGTTCACAGATGTGCAAAAGAAAATAAAATCAAAGGCGTGGGCATTATCTGTTCTGCCATTCTGAGAAAAATCAATGCAGAGCTTTTCAACCGGAACAATGAAAAAAAAAAAAAAGAAAAACCCCGTTGACGTGTCGTTGGGATACAGGTGAATGCGGAAGATTCCGGCGCAGTTAGAACACAGAGCCAATGCTGCAGCCTACAGGTAGCACCGCAAAGCAACGGGCAAACGCTCCGGAGGCCCACGCGCCCAGGCACCCGCGTGCACACTTCTAAACGCCTTTGTTTTTAATTATAGCATTGGAAACGTACTAATCAGCCGGCCCTTCTTTCACACCGACAAGGCCTAAAGATTATTTCCTGATGACAAAAATGAACAGCACATGTGCGTGTCTGTGGGTTCTTTGTTGTCGTATATGTTAACTAGCAAAAATTTCAAATAACGCGGGAAGCTGTTAATCGTTCACCTTACCTTAGTCCATATTTTTCTTTCACAATTATGTTTGTAGAAATATATACAGTATATATAGCTATATATACACTATATATATTTCTATATACATTTCTATATATAATTATATGTAGTATAGGTAGTGTATATACATACACATATGTATGTATATCTACATATATAGCGAAGACAAAATTGCTTTTCATATATAGAAAGGCCCAGTATATCTATTCCACTGTTTATTCATTTAGGATATGTGTCTATTTGCTTGTCTATTTGTTTATTTTAAGCAATTTCTAGTTGTAATGCAATTATTAATTAAACTAGTATCTGTGTTTATTTTCTACTATAAACAATTGTCGTTTTGTGTGGTTTTGTGAGACGTCATTCATAGGCGCCTCTGAAGATTCGGTGTTTTTTTTTTCTTTTCAATGTCGAATGTCCCTGAGAACGGAGACAGACGTATTTAGCTCGCCAGTATTTATGTTTTCTGTCTAGAACTACAAATATCCGCCCCCTGAAGTGTCTCGACCCACGAGCAGAAAGTAAGAGCCGCACGTTCTACATTCTACAACTCCTGTCAGAAGCCACCAGCGTGCAAAAGCGCGCTCAAAAACTTAACGCGGTTGTGTTCTACTTTAGCTAAAAGGTCACCAAAATCCAAAATAGTAGAGGAATCCAGCAGCCTGCTATAACAATGCGCTCCCGCATCGCGCGCACACGGAATTAAACTTTCAAAGTCTTTTTTTTTTGCGCCGTGCTAAGCTTCCTCTAAGCAGCTCGTGCATCCTGAACGCAGCAGGGATATTAGTTTTGATGTTGCCGGAAATTCTGTGGATATTCTGTTTTTTAACTTTATTGTTATGACGAGAGTTGATTTTATCTGTACATCCTTTTGGGGTTTCTTTGATAAAAGCGGCGACACAGCCAGAACTTGAGCGCAAGGAGCAGCGACTTTGAAATGCGAACTGCTTTACGCATTTCCAAGGATCTAGTAACCACGTCACTCTTATTAAATAGTTGTTTTTAGAGGAAGGAACACAGGCAGAAACTAAATTAATCGTTTTTCGTAATCTTTAATTTGACATTAACTTGACTCGTTTTGCCCATCCATCCACATGTTAGAAATGTTTTAGAGACCTGTGTGAGGTTTTTGTGGGCTTTCGGGGGGATTTTATTGAAAAACATAACCTGAAACAAGCAGAACTCAGAACTTTATATTTAAATCAACACAGTTCATCGACATCTTATATTACTTAATATACTATTTATATTATTTAAGTTTTATGACATAGAACATTACTCTAATAAAGAATATTTGTTCATTCTTTATCAATGTGAATTAAAATGAATCGAAGTTGCAGTGTTAGTAGCAGTAGTTTTGTAATTATTATTATTAGCATTATTTTTAGCATTAGTTTTATTGATCTAAATTAGTCATATAGCTGATTAAGTCCCTTTCCCACAATTAATTAGTGCAGCTCTCCAGGGATCCCGACCCGGGACGGTAAACTGAAACTGCTCTGTGTGTGGTATCCATGCAACCTCGAAGCGGCTGGCGGAAAAAGCCTGCCTCCACTCACGTCAAAGGCATTTATCCCCAACAGCCCTTCACAAGCATATACACAACGAGACACACTCTGGTCCTGCCTGCCCCCACCCGAGGAGGCTAAAGCCGAGCCGCTATCTCCACTCGCGACCCCGCGTTTCAGAAAAAAAAATCGGTTTCTATGAAACGTTTTGTAGCCTGTCTGCCTGCACAGAACACTCTCCTGCTGAGGAGAGCAGTCCAGTCGTAAGAAGTGCTTTTCCATCTCTGCTTCCCAGATCCTCATGCCAGAACCATCACCAGAACGCGCCATTACTGACTTGTTGCGTAGGTCTGAAAGCACTAGCCACGGCGTTTGGCGTGTGGCGCTGTTGACCGAAACGTCCAGTGGAGCTTGATAAATGGCGTTATTGCGTGTATTAGGGCTGTCGAGGGGAGGAGGGGGAACTTGGCTACTCAGACTCTGCAGAAACTCCTGCTGGACTGATAGCTGGACACGGGCCAGACTGTGAAAGGGGGTGGGTCTCTGCAGTCGAGGGCGATTTCTTGGAGGGATTTTGTAAGGATCTAGGGGGCAGAAAGAGATTTACGAATTGATAGGTGGTCGCGTTTTATTTGGCCGCGCGACTATGCTCCAGAGGGCCTGCGAGCATTAAGTTTCCTTCTCTTTAAGGGTTAGTACTCGCGATGGCTACCACGGCACGAAGGACGGGTGGCGGTCTTGGCGACACACAGCTGGTGGCGTGAAGCGCAACAGTGACCCGCGAGCAAAAGGCGGTTCGGTTAGCGGTTCGCGCTCCCTTGTTAGGTCCCTTAAAATTATTTGCGTTAAAGAAAAAAAAATTGCTTGGAAATATAATTGAGGAGGAGGACTATATGCTACCCTATATACACCTGGGGGCTTGAATAAAAAAAAAAAGGATAATTTTTTCCAGATATTGTTTCGAAACCTAACCCGTTGTTTGACTCTCTCTTTCCGTTTTGGGGCTGTTAGATTTTGGACGCAAGGATGACGAGCGAAACTTCGCAGCAACAACTGGATCCCCCCCCGCCTCCTCTCAGATCAAGTCCGGTGTCCGGTTCAGTGCACGCGGCACTTCAGAGCTCGCAGACGGTACTGGAGAACTCGTCAGCTGCGGGCAGCACCAAAGGCAAAAAGGCAAATTCGGGTATGAGGCGCCCTGAGAAGCCACCATACTCTTACATTGCTCTAATAGTAATGGCTATCCAAAGTTCGCCGACCAAAAGGCTAACACTGAGTGAAATCTATCAGTTCCTTCAGGCACGTTTTCCATTCTTCAGAGGGTCTTATCAAGGCTGGAAAAACTCGGTTAGGCATAATCTGTCATTAAATGAATGTTTCATCAAACTCCCCAAAGGCCTCGGGCGCCCGGGAAAAGGTCACTACTGGACCATAGATCCCGGCAGTGAGTTTATGTTCGAAGAAGGTTCTTTTCGCCGCAGACCGCGGGGATTCCGCAGGAAATGCCAAGCTCTAAAGCCCATGTATCGGATGATGAACGGCATTGGTTTCGGTGCGTCTATGCTGCCCCAAAACTTTGACTTTCAGTCACCCTCAGCGTCCCTAGCGTGTCATGCAAATGGCTACAACCTGGACATGATGACAAATGCGGTTCCCGGCGTTCCTGGAGGATACGACGGACTCGGAGCGCCTCACCACGTCCCGCACATGTCGCCGAACCCGGGGTCCACGTACATGACGGCTTGTCAGGTGACTTCGAGCAGCGAGTACGGCCCCGAGAGCAGCAGCAGCCCATTGCATTCACCGACGGCGATGGCCGGTTCTTTGGAGTGCCATTCGCCCTACACCGCCGCGTCTGCGCACTGGGCTTCTCCCGGAGTGTCTCCCTACATCAAACAGCAGTCCCTGGTCTCCAGCAACCCGTCTTCCTCAGTGTTGCACGCGGGCACATCGCCATATTCACTGGAGCAGAGTTATCTGCACCACGGCGGCAGGGACTCGGCCGACCTCTCAGGTAAAGTGTTCTGTATTAGATTCTTTCCAATATTAATTTTCTAATTCTGTATTAGATTCTGCATTAGACTCTTGATTTCATAGAGGCGGGTTTTTTTCCCACAACAACTGCAATATCGTCTCAAACCATAGCTAGCCAAATACATAAATAAAAGATCTTGTATTTCACATGATACATCATTACGTATGATTACACTGCACATGATTAGGATGGATAGAAACAGTAAGATATAAAGAAGAACTGGTTACTGTGGACAAATACAAACTTTAGCCTACATATGTGGAAATACAACATGCAGTTTTACATTACTTTACCATAGCAGGATAAATATAAACAATGCAACAACAACATGTCCATGAAATGTGGAACAAGTTTATTAAGTTATGGCAACCGCCCGTTTAGTGTGTTCACGTTTTCGTAGACTACTTGTTTAGATCACAAAAGGACACCGTACAAAACAGCACATTACAGTTTACAGCCTTCAGAACAACCCAACAACCAAAAGGCCCGCGTGCTAGTACTTTCATTTTAACCACATGAACTAAAGTTAGTTCCACCACGACCAGGAGCAGCACGAGAGACTTTGTTATTCTACACATTTATGGCCTTTATTCGTCTTGTCTTTAATGTTTCAAATAACAGAAGTATTTAAATTATAATAATATAATTTAAATTGTAATACTAATTTTTCCCACAATAAAAACAAACGACAAAAATAACACCGTCACCTGTAACTATTTACCAACATAATTTACACGAAAATTGTACAATTTATTTAAGATACCAGAAACATCAAACAGAGTAGCAAACATACAAGATTATAATTAAACTGTAAAGTTATGACAATGAAAAAACTATTTCTGTTTTATAGTTATAATTTTATTTAACAGCTATAACATTTCTGAAAATCATCAGGTGTTTATGTGCTCTTTAGGGTTTTTGATAACTGCATTCCTACAATCATTCTTTAACCCCGGATTCCGGGTTAAGAAAACACATCTGTCTTTGCCAGAAGACCGGGGATGAAAACTCAACACTGACGAGGATTTTACAAACGATGAACACCTCTAGGGAGGTTCGCATGCGGCTTAGGACGCTTTTAAAGTTAATGTGAGGCCAATTTTAACCATTTAGATGCACAGGCGGTCGTCTGTCCTTCTTCTGAGCTCCAAAAGCGAAATAAGACGTGCCAGTCGCCTGGCATGTTGTCTTTCCAAAGAGAGGTCTAGTAATGTCCGTGAGAGAAAACATACCGCGCACTGAACCATCAAATCTGCTCAGATCTCGGCGCAACCTCAAATCCGGTCTCCACGGCTCGTCTGTGGCCTGTCACGACACTACGCGGCGGTATAACACTGATTTGTTTTTCAAAACGTTAAAGGGTTTTAGAACTGAGTAATAATCTTTGTTCATAGAGGACTCCAAATGTGCCCATTGTTTATATAGGTGAAATGTCAGTAGGCCTGTGCTAATGTAAGAGTAGCTATAACCTAAACCCATTAGCCTGTTATAAATTAATTTGGGGTAGCAGCAAAAATAGCGTGGGGATGTCTATTATGCCGAGGAACAAACACCTAATGGTAATCACGCCTGCTGAAGTGATGACAACCTTGTTAAGAAGTAATAGCCTATTTATTACAGTTGAACTCAAAATACTCGTTGAATGTACAATAATCGAAATGTGGTTAAGGAAATCAAACAGCATGCATACATCAGGTGTTTATGTTTCAATAATTTAAAAAAATAGAATAAGTATTGAATTGTTAACGTGCTGCTCATTTTGTCTCTGCTTGCAGTCGGAATACCTCGCTATCAAACGCACTCTTCTCCGGTCTGCGACAGGAAAGACTTTGTGTTAAACTTTAATGGCCTCAGCTCGTTTCACCCGAGTGCCGGTGGGTCATACTATCATCATCAACTACATCACCAAGGCGTCTGTCAGGACGTCAAGCCATGCGTGATGTAGGACGAGTCGTGACGTCGAACCTTGCGCGAAGTAGGCCAAGACGAACGCGGCGGAGGTGGACGGGAGGCGAATCGGCTTCACAAGCAGTTTGTATTTCCGGTGCTTTTAAGCATTCAAAAGAGGGCACGTCTAACAGTGGACATACAATGATTCACGGTGGGCACGGGCTACTGTTCTCCAAGAATAAATTATGAAAATCAAGAGAAAAGACAAAAATCATAGATTGATGGACTTCAGCGCGCCGCTGAAACGCAGTCGTAATGGAAGTTACTCTGGGCCTTCCCAAAAGCAATGCAAGACGTGCATAGTGTCAGAGCATCGCTTAAAACCAATGGGATAGGAAGACCACTCCCCTTTGTCCATATATATTATGCTTGAACGCAACACACGTCTCTGTATGACTAAGATAAATGTTTTTTTTTATCAATAACTCAGAATGGTGGAGGGCGCGGTGTTGAAGATTGAAAAGTGGTTGCTATAGTACAACTATAGACATATTTCCCATAAAAGCATCAGAAATGTATTTACAAATCCCCGTAAATTCAGAGGAAGCATGCTGATGGGTAGCCGATTGACCAACGTGTAAGGCCAGGTGACAAAAACGTTATTCGCAGTTCCACCTAAGGACAGACTTTATGCGCCTGTTTTTCGTTGATTGCTTAACTAGCCTTATAAGCCACCGCGCAACGGCGACTTATAAATGAAGGTTTCATCGCTCTTATGCTGCAAAGCTTCATACAAAGCTCGCGCAATTACCCCCCATCACCACCCCGTATCCATCCGACACATCGCCATTCGTTTACAGGGTAAAACTGTATGGATTTTCATTTCCAAATATAAATCAGAAAGGTGCATAAACCAAGTGTAAGAGATAATTAATGACAGCACTTATTTTAGTCCAACGTCACAGTAAAATCCCCGTGTTGGTGTAACATCTATAGCGTTCACTGGGTGCCAGTGGAGGACTACAGGTTATTTTCTACAGGAGATTTTTCTGCGAGGTTGCGGAAATGCATTTATGTACAGTTCAATAAAAACAATATATTCTCAAAACAGCCACAGTTGGTCTGCGCTTATTAATCGACTGAAGACGATGTTTAGATGGACTGCTTGGATATAGTTGAACTCGTTTGGGTTTAGTT
Source organism: Brachyhypopomus occidentalis (assembly GCA_020368025.1). Classification (NCBI taxonomy): domain Eukaryota; kingdom Metazoa; phylum Chordata; class Actinopteri; order Gymnotiformes; family Hypopomidae; genus Brachyhypopomus; species Brachyhypopomus occidentalis. Next base: position 534,228 of record JAGXOD010000078.1, read on the forward strand.
CGTCCGCTTGGGGTTCTGTGTGTAAGCCTATCTATTCATACATATTTATGAGTATTCGAACACTTTGAAGATGCCTTATTTGGAGAAAACTAGAAGCTAGTAGACATGGATTATTGAATTTTAATAAAAAAAAAAAAACACCTAAAACGAAAAGAGACACAAAGATCTTGATGTTGATTCTCGTCGATTTCAGGTAATTTCGGATTCTCTAAGTCGCTCAGTGAGTTAATGTTTATGATGACATTGGCTAGGCCCTATATATAATAACTAGGCTACTACTATTAGCAAAAAACAAAAAATAAAAACATAGCGTAATAATTTAAAAAGCTGCTGTATATAATTTTGCAAATATTTTTGTCAGTAATGATCATGATCGTTTTATCCAGACTAATTTATTCTATCCAGACCAATTTTCAATCTTTTGAGCTTTTTGGTATTTAACCTATATAGGTTACAGACAAATAGGCTGTTCCTGACATTATTATTAGTTATTATTGTTATTATTATTATTAGCTAATGATATTTCCATGTAGAACATTCACAACCGAGTGATCGGAAAGTGAATTGAGAATAAGCCATGAAGCCACAAGATATTTACATCTACTCCTAACAAAACAGTTCAGTTATGAGTCTTTTGATGGTCATTATTAGCAGCGGTTTTCATAAGTAGGCTGTGTTGCTCATGTGATATAGCCCTGTGTTGCATTTTGCCGATGTATTTACATATTAATTCATTATACATTTTTTTTGTAATTTATTAATGTTTCTGTGGGCAAAGAAACGAAGCAACGGACTCTAGTTTTAAACACTGACATGATTCGAGGTAACCCGATGGCAAAACCCCTAACCGGATGGCTAGTGAACGGCGTCTTTGTATAGAGTTTAAAAGCTTTTGTTGTAAATTATACATGGTACGATGTCGCCACCTATTGTACAGATACTGCATCGTTCTAAAAACCCTGTAAATTAGCTTTGCTAGGGTTGCTAGAGTTTGGGTTAAACTTCCTTATTAATTTATTACAAATAATTTCTCAGCATAATGCATAAACCCAGGCTTGACATAACTATTGAATGAACATACATCAATTAAAAATGGAAAAAAAAAAAACTATTGCAGTACGTCTTGCAGTGAGTTCGCATAATGTCACATTTAAATATGTACCAACGTCGCTCAGGATGACCACCTGGCAAAACCTGTATATGTTTAAAAATATACTAATCTCATTGTAGTTTGGTTTCTTATTATGGAACTTCATAGAAATGACAACCAAAAAGAAACCAACAAGGTCTCGCAAATACATAATTCTGGTCAGCCAGTTCGAATGAAAATTTATGAACCGTAGTCCAATTATTATATTTATTTAAAGGTTACCTAAAGGGAAGTCTGCCACGTTTGCTGTTTATTATAGATCTGAAACAACTGCGTGTTGTATCAGTTTATCAACGCAGAAATTCACTCTGCTCCTTAAAATAGTAGCACTGCGCGGTTGATAAATGATGGATTGTGCTGAATTATGACTGAATTATTGTACATTCGTAGGAGAAAGAAGAAACAGTATCGGCTCATATTTCACCCCATTAGTTCACATGTTCACTCGGAATAACAACAACAATAATAATTTGTCAGATGTTTATCAATGTTCAACAGGATGTTCTAAACCAACATACTTAAACTTATTTTAAACTGGGCATATGACCTCCGTAGTGTTTAGAAGCTTTCCATGAATCACACGCGCACTACAACGAGTAGGTCTTGTACGTGCATGGCATAAATAAGGTCTCTCCTTCACCAGGAATAGCGAACACCTTTTAACCGCCGGTCAGCGTCCTACTGGTTCGCAATCACCTCAATAAAGAAGTCGTTTTTTAACGAAAATTCGCTAAGGTTTAGCGATTACTGAAAACATTGTTAATGTGAGAAAAGTCTGGATGTACTAAGACGTACACACGTTGGTCTTCGTCAGCCTGTCTCAAATACTGAATGGAGTTGTCAACTACCGTTAAATTAAATATAGCGGGACTATTTCGTCCTTTTCTTAATTGTAATGTTCGGGGTGTGAACGTTTGAAGTCTTAGTCTTTCCAAAATGTATTTTAGATTTGTTTCATTTCATTTTGTTTATAAAATGTTCAGGATTCCGCCGCAGACAAAAAACATTATGCTCAATGATATTTAAAACAAGTTTTGCGTACATATGACTGGATTAGTCAGGTCCAAATAGGATCACTAAACTTCACACAAACACAGCCTACACGCACATATATGGCGATATGAAATGTATATGAAAATATATTGCAGTTATACTGATTTTAGAAATTGCAGTGCATATTTGAACATCTGCTTGGCCTTCACTTAACTGCTTCAGAGGATGAGGAATATATGTGATTATTCACTATCGAAGTTCAGCATCCTTCATTAGATGAATTACGCAAGGTTTGACCTCAGACGGACTTAGCCCGGTACGTCCGTTAGTAACAGCACAGTCAGTTCTCTTTGGACAGTCTTAGCAGGAGTGAAGTTTGAGCACGTGATATAAAGATGAACGTTACTACGGTAGAATGAGGTGAGAAACGTGATCATGGTGCATAACATACCGTTGCATCTATCCAACATGATGGACCTGGCATGTATGGTTGCCATAGTGACCGAGTCACTTGTCTTTATCCATGTAGTAGCTGATAGAGGCAGCAGGAAGCTAGAGACACGAAGACTAATGAAACTACGGAGCTCCTCCAGGGCCAAAAAAGAAACACATCCAGATGCTAAACATGAACTTTAATTTAGAAGGTTGTGTCTTCCCAGCACCTCTGGACAGGGTGCACTGTTCTCACGGTAACCTCTGAAAAGGTTTACAGCTCCAATGTTCCTTTTCACACATTGTTTTATGGACTGAAAAAATAATTTGTTCATAACTCTTTATTCTTTACATTTTTGGTTTCATCCTTTAATGTAAACATTGCATTGTTTACTTTCTTGCTCTATATTCTGCATTGACCCTTTATGCAAGTGCTGTTACTTTTGACACACACAAGCCTGAAGTGGCCTGCAAAACAAACATCAGCTTCATGCAGTATAATTAGTCATGATGGCTCAACAATTTAAAGACTCACAGCCAAAGCAATTCGGAACCTTTAAAACACCAGCTGCACTGACCAGGTTCTAGCCTCACTGTTACACCCCACACTAGAGCTTCACTCACCACAAACATCACGTTGGAGAAGATGTCCATGTAGCTGATCTGATGGAGCACCTCGACACCATCTGAGCTGCATCTGGCTCTTCTGTGCTCTCCCCGCTGATGGAAGAGGAGCAACATGTAATAAGTGGTGAACAGTGAACTGGAGAACCAACATTCCCAGTCAGTGATGTCAATGGAAACAGACCAGTACTACTCCCAGCAAGATACTGGTGTGCAGCATCTAATTTCTCTTACAAATGTAACAAACATTAAGCAGGAAGCAATTTATACGGTTAGATGCTAGAAACTGCCATTTGTATTTTTTCATACACTGATAAACTAAACAAGACTAAAAACCATCAACCAATACTAACTACAATTACAGAAATTAACCAACAAGGACAAATATGTAGCAACATAGACAAACAAAGGCACACAAGACATGAGCTAACAGACAGAACCAGAGAATACCTACAGCAGAACCAGCACCAACACAACCATGGCTACATGCAATGACCAAACAAGTACAGGATAAAACACAGGGTTTAAATACACAGGCAAAACGAGGCTTAAACGAGACACAGGTGAAACCAATACACAAGGTGGGGTACTCAAGATACAGGGGTGTGAAGGCAGACACAAAATGGTATTTCAAAATAAAAGCACAAAGAGGAAAACCAAGACATAAAATCAAAACAAGAGGGGTTGCCGTGGGGAACGTAACAGTTATCATCAACTCTTTCAAAATTGTATCGGTATAAATAAATGAACAGGGAGTTGTAACAATGTACATCTATCTATATCTGTATCTGATATCTGTACATGTCCACCTCTATTTCCATTTAAGCAGTCTACTTGTAATCTATTAGACACACACAGCAGTGAGCGTGTTATGACCAGTCAGGTAGGGTCCCATGGCAGTAAGGTGGCTTGACAAACCTAGTTGCAGGTACAACACTTTAGATTTTGGCCATTTTGTTTGTATTTTGTAGGTCTTTAAACACCTGGGCATTCTGTGTACTGTGTGCTATAATACCTTTACTTTCTTTGATGTAGGCTTGCTTAGCGCACTGCTAGTGGTACTGCCACCTGCTGGTCTACATGGTAACTACAGAGGTTCACTATTCTTGGACACTAATGCCTGTAAATCCTCTAGCAGCACCCACCCATTCTCACCCATGCTCAGCTGTGGAGCATGTGTTCATGCAATGATGTCATCTTTTTATATAGGTCCCACAATGAGCTCAGGTTCTCTGCACACTGAATCTCACGCTAACTTTGTTAGCATGCGCATTTGTCCACTTGAGCATAACAGAAGGGAAACATGTGGCCCCCGCACACTGAATCAGACCGCATATGAATCAGACCACGTCTGAATCAGACCACGTCTGAATCAGACCGCATGTGAATCAGACCACATGTGAATCAGAACGCATGTGAATCAGGCAGCGTGTGAATCAGACCGTGTGCGAATCAGACCACATGTAAATCAGAACGCATGTGAATCAGACCACGTGTGAATCAGACCACGTGTGAATCAGTCTGCATGTGAATCAGACCACTGGGGAATCATACCACGTCTGCATCAGACGACGTCTACGAGGCACAGCCCGATCCAGGAGGTCGGCTCGTGACCGAGGGCATCAAAATATCATCTCTCCTGCATCTCCCGCCTAAGTCCAAAAGGACGGTGAGGCTTCAGTTCTGCCTGCTAACACCCATGTTCCTCTAGAACCAGCAGGCCCGGCCCGAGACACGAGGCCACCAGCCTGTAATCCTCCTCTGGCAGGAGAACAACGGCAGCTGCTGCTTCACACTGGAGCGCAGAGCCCGAGTGCAGCAGCCCAGCAGACACTGGAAACACGAACTTGGCAGCTGTGCCCCAGAATGTGCGCAGCATAAACACTCCCCAAGTCTGCCGAGCAGCAACGGAGCCTGGTGCGGTAATCAAGGACAGCCGACATCTCCGTCTGGCTCACGAAGAGACCATTTCCATTGGTAAACGCAGAAGAAACACACAACAACGCAACCTCCGTGTGTCTGTCTTCCCTTTGTTTGGGAACCTGTGTATTTGTCTTTGTGGGCACTGCTAAAACTCTTACTTAGTTTTAGTGCCAACTTGATGTAGCTTGGCGTGTCTATGAGTATGAGTCTATGTTGACAGTTGTTTCAGGTGTGGATGTGGAATGGTATGAAGTGTAAGCTGGAGAGACATGTCCTACGTGTCCTACATGACGTGTGTCCTTCACCTAGTGTGGAATGGTATGAAGTGTAGGATGGAGAGACATGTCCTACGTGTCCTACGTTTGTCCTTCACCTAGTGTGGAATGGTATGAAGTGTAAGATGGAGAGAAATGTCCTACGTGTCCTACATCACGTGTGTCCTTCACCTAGTGTGGAATGGTATGAAGTCTAAGATGGAGAGACATGTCCTACGTGTCCTACGTGACGTGTGTCCTTCACCTAGTTCCACCCACTTGCTGCCATATTTCCGTCCCTGAACTGGATGCCTCCTTCTCTCGTTTGGTCTTACTTATGGCTGCTCTTCTTCTAACACATAGGGGTAGGGTTTAGGGTTTAGGGTTAGTGTTAGGGTTTAAGATTAGGGTTTTAGGGTTAGGGTGTTAGGGTTTATGGTTAGGGTTTTAGGGTTTATGGTTAGGGTTAACCCTAACCCTAACCTAACCCTAACCCTAACCCTAACCCTAACCCTAACCCTAACCCTAACCCTAACCCTAACCCTAACCTAACCCTAACCCTAACCCTAACCCTAACCTAACCCTAACCCTAACCCTAACCCTAACCCTAACCCTAACCCTAACCCTAACCCTAACCCTAACCCTAACCCTAACCCTCTAACCCTAACCCTAACCCTAACCCTAACCCTAACCCTAACCCTAACCCTAACCCTAACCCTAACCCTAACCCTAACCCTAACCCTAACCCTAACCCTAACCCTAACCCTAACCCTAACCCTAACCCTAACCCTAACCCTAACCCTAATCCTAACCCTAACCCTAACCCTAACCCTAACCCTAACCCTAACCCTAACCCTAACCCTAACCCTAACCATCCAGCATGGATGATTAAGATGATTCATCTTAATTCCCGCCTATGTTGCTCATCCTCCAATATAACTACTAAAATGTATTAATAGGCCTTACGCCTGAGCCTGGAGGAGTCTGATGGAGTGATTCCCACAATTCCCACATGATTCCCACATGATTCCCACATGATTCCCTCTCAGCGTTCTCGTGCAGGGGCCAGAGGATCCAGGGGCCAGGCTTCCTGGGAATGTAGAGATCATCCATGGCCTCATGTGACAGGCCCTGTGGTCCTCCGCAGGCCGAGCTGCTGCTGTTCCAGTGTCAGGTCCTTCACAGCTGGACCAGCAGCACATGGTGTCCAGCACTGCGCGCTGGGCATTTCATCTTGTTGTCCTACTAGGATCTGAGCTGTCCATGATTTGACCTACGTGTAAGATGTAGCTTCATGCAGAAAAACCTGACATAATTTGCAGGACAGCCAATGGAAGTCAGAAATACTAACAGGTGCAGAAAAGAGTGCAGTAAAAGAGTATATCTGGCAACCCTGCTTCCTGACCATGCACGAGGGAAAGGGAGTGTTGTATTGTGGCTTTCTGAGGATGCTGTTGATGTTTCGTGTGCTTGGCTGCAAAAATAATTTTCCCCTTTGGGGACAATTAAAGGAACTGAACTGGGCACAGAGACTGGTGAGCACGAGGACAATAGTGGTTATGCTGGTTCAGCACCAAGGCACCTGAAGCTGTGTTCACTAGGGCAGCAGGAAAACATCCCGCAGTCCTGAAAGTGTCCCACAGTTTTCCTGTCGTCCTGTTTAGCCGACACGTTGGTTTAGTTCCCATGCTGTTAGAACTACCATTAGGTTAAGCTAACCTACCATTAGGTTAAGCTAACCTACCATTCCTGACACCAAGGCTTTTGGTTAGACATGCTGATGTCCAGAGAAATGATGACACTTGGTTGTCAAATGTCAAATGTCCAGCTGCCCTGCCTCGTCTAACCGGTGACCCAATAACTGCTTGTATTTCACCCTCTTTAAGGAAAGTCAAGGGGCAAGAGAGGCAGGAGAACCCTCAGGCAGCCCTTGAGGTCTCACTGGCCTGGCCTTTTGCCAAAACACTGAGCACAGGAGAGCTTATGAGCTCCTCTTATGTATCCGGGAGGACATATGTGGCCAACTGTTCATGATTACCTTAGAGCACTGTGCCTCCCTCTAGTGGCTGATGGTGGCATAGCAGATGTTAGGAATCCACAACACAATGACGCATGCAAGAGGTAAAGAGGCCAGAATACTTTCTGAATCCACTGTGTGTGTGTGTGTGTGTGTGTGCACGCATATTTTTAGTGATTAATAAAGTTCCTTGAAGTCTAAGAATTGTTCAGATGCTTCTTGAAGAGGTTGGTCTTTAGTCTACATAGCCTACCTTTTATAGACAGCACTGGACTCTGAATAGGGCCATTAAATAGTCCAGTAGTGCAGACTCCTCCTACCTTCTAGAAGCTACTCCAGAACAGAGTCCTGAGACATGTCTTCTCCCTGCCTCTGGAGGGCTGGTGGTTCAAAATGAGCTGTACCTGAAGCACAGAGGGTCAGAGGTGAGACGCATGCTGTCAAAAAAAGAGGTTGAGGTTGAGAGGTTGAGGTTGAGGTTGAGCTTGAGAGATTGAGGTTGAGAGGTTGAGAGATTGAGGTTGAGAGGTTGCGGTTGAGAGGTTGAGGTTGAGAGGTTGCGGTCGACCTTTGGCTCTGTGAGCAAGTGTCATGGTTTGAGCCTGGAGACTGGAGCCTACAGGGAGCCAGAGGAACAATCTACCAACCTGCCTGATGACTGTGATTAGCAGGTACCAGGAAAACACTGCCTGCTGGAACATGCTAACACTTACATTTGATGCATAATGGCAGGGCCTGTTTTTCCTAGTTTGGACTTTCCAATGAAGGGTGACATTAATACTACAGCACACAAAGACATCTTAGACAATTACATGTTTCCACCTGTGAGGCCACAGTTTGGGGTGGGTCCCTTCCTGCTCCCGCACGGGCGGAGCACAGAGGGTCATAAAGGTGCGCCTCGAAGAACTTCAGCGCCCTGCACTGCAGCGCCCTGCACTGTAGACGACTGGCAAAAATATGGAAACAGGAAATAGGAAAACCTCTTGGAAAATGTCCTACAATAAGAATTTTTTTTTTAAATGTTCTGCAATAAGAAAAAGCCACATTTTTTATCAATTGTAATTTTCACCCCAATTGAAATTTGTCCTCTGCATTTACCCATCTGTGCAGTCAGAACACACACGCACTAGTGAGCTGTGGTGCACACAGCGGTGGGCAGCCCTAGCAGTTGGGGTTAGGTGCCTTGCTCAAAGGCACTTCAGTCATGGCCTCAGGCCTGGGAATCAAACCCACAACCCTCCGGTCACAAGACCGGTTCCCTAACCACCAGACCATGACTGCCCATGACTGCCATGAAGCCTGGAATTGTGGAGAGGATTGGAGCAATATGATATAGAGCAGGCAGCTGATCCGCTTCAGGTGTGTGTAGAGTCGTGTGGAGTCCTGTGGAGTCCTGTGGAGTCGAGTGGAGTCGTATAGAGTCCTGTGGAGTCTTGTGGAGTCTTGTGGAGTCTTGTGGAGTCCTGTGGAGTCATGTAGAGTCGTGTGGAGTCAAGTGGAGTCGTATAGAGTCCTGTGGAGTCCTGTGGAGTCTTGTGGAGTCGAGTGGAGTCGTATAGAGTCCTGTGGAGTCTTGTGGAGTGGTGTGGAGTCTCTGCTCAAAGCCACTCTGGAATCTGAGCAGCGTCTCGTGCCCCCACTGGTGCTGGAACAGCTGGCAAGATGATGTCATGGAAAATCCATTTTTGGGTCACACAGGAAAAGAGCTGTAACTGAATTTTGGTTTCTTGATGCATCCAGTATAATCCAATATAATCCAGTATAGAGTATAAATGTTCAATTTCTTGACTAATTGGTCCTCACATATGGAAACCCTTTGATTCAGGAATGCTTATTGAAATAGAACCTCTAACTCTCAGCCTAGCCAAATACGATTTTGAAGTACATGTAGTAGAGGTCAAAGTTGAGGTGATTCGCTGTTTCCTAAAGACTGACACAAACAAACAGTTTTTCTCTCTGCTGTTGTGTCTCCTCTCACTAGCTTGCCAGAATATATCTGTCCTATGCTGTGCCCTCGACAACAAGCCCAGATTACCATCACAGTTTACATGCCATATTCCTGTTAGGAACACCTAAACAAATAATCGCAATTTATATGTTGGCACACACAAGTCAACTTCAGATGCAGGGGTCAGAGGTTAAACCTGAGTTTGCATCATGTGATGCTAATGTTTTGGCATGTTCACAAACACAAGGTAAATACTAGGATGTTGAGCGATGATTTGTGTTAGTGTGATATGGGATTCGACTCGTATGCTCAGTCCCTGTGTTAGATGAAGGATCTCATTTAAAGCCTTTTGTTGTAGCACCACCCATGGAACATAAAACTGTCCCCCAGAGGAGGTGGGGGCGAGGAGGCCAGAGGCTCCGTCCGTCTCCTGGCACAGTGGAGCACCAACCAGCATTCCAGCAGAAAAGAGATTCATTAAAAAAAATGAACAAAATTTACTAAGATGAAAAGTTGCTTTTTCTTCACTGAATAATTGGCAGCTAATGTGGCACATTACTGCCACCTACAGGTGCTGGCCAGAGGTAGCTTTTCTTTATACCCTTTCTAGCGCTTCACAAAACCTGCGGGTTAATAACAAAGTGACTAAGACATTTCAGTGGTCTTTTCCCCTCTTCCACCCACACACTCTTGCATATTTTCCACAGTCTGGCAGAACAACACGATCTGTTTGTCTCTTCTTCACAAAGCTCACTGTCCTCATGGACGTTTGCTAGCAATTACTAATGCCCAAATTCATTTCTTAAATCCCGGAATGCCCTTTTTCCAAATGCTGTTCATTTTTGTCCATTACCACATGCCAACTTTTGTTCTAGATTCTGAATATTTATCTTTCAAGTTCATATCCCAAACTCTTGCCTGCGTTTGAATTACTCAGAAGATCTAAATCCACATTCGCATACTCTTTTCATTCGCATACTCTTGTCACATTCCTGAGAGGCGAACACCCAAATTCACATTTGCAGTTAGCTAAACAGCCCACGGGGTGGAGCCAGTGCTTAGTGAGAGAATGTAGCCTACTAATATGTCGCGGATATAGACAGGGAGCATGAAAGATCAACCCCTCCAAGAACTTCTGTTTGTTTCTAAAAACATTTCTTAATGTCCTTTCATTCCTTTTTGTATTGTCATTCTCACTGATGTATTCATAACACACAAGTGTTTGTGGGCACAGAGACCACACTATGACTCTGTGTACTGCACACTCTTGTCAAAGGTGCTGTGAAAACACAGCTGGGTCCTTAAGCATCCTGGCTAGATCACCACCACGCGAGTCTGGTAGTGTTTAATGAGGAGCGTGGCGGGAAAGTACCACACCCCTCCCCTCACCACACTGCTAACACCACCCATAACACACAGCAGTTATGCAAACGATTGGTTATGGACACACCTCCTGAAAATACAAACAAACAAACAAACAAATACATAAGACTTAATAGACTGGGTGTTTTTTAAATGCTTCATAGTGCTATTTTGTCCACTTGGTCTTAAGCAAATCTTTTGAAGGGACTGCAGACACTTTGGCTGAACACCAGACTGAAGTGACTCATTTCTGATTTTGCTTTATTTCTGGATGTGCTTTCAAGATACAAGCTGAATTTTTCATTTCCGATTTTCTTTTTAATTGCACTGAGTAAACAAATATTTCTGAATGAAGAAACATTCAGATTAGACAGGAAAAGGTTACTTACATATACAAATGTGAACCCTCCAGCTAGGCAAATCTGAACAAAAAATCGGACTTTAACTAGCACGATGATGCTGCTGATGCTTTTAACTTGTAGCAACTTTTTAGTCACAAATTCAACACACAGATTTCTTAGGGTTAAACTTCAAGTTTAAGATGTTTAACTGTTTAAGATGTTTAACAAAATGAATGTGATGCCTGTCAACTTTTACAGTGCTTTCTCGCATCATTCATCTGTACACGTTGCGATGCTTTTCAGCATGCTCACATTGGACTGACTCTCAGTAAAGTGCAGCTGCAGTATATCCAGAACTTAACAAGTGGGCAGCTTACACGTACTAGTGTTTATACGTGTGCACACTGACTCTAACGCTGGTTTCCCATATCTGCTAACTTTTAGCTTAAGTACCGTATCACTACATATAAATCTCCTTTATCCACATATACCGTGAATGTTTATCTATGTATATTTTTAATTTAGTTTTTGTTATATTGACCCTTTGTTGTCCTTGAGAAAGAGAGTTTATAAATTAAACCTGTTATCATTATTATTTTTATGAAGTGTAAATGGCTGAGCAGATTCAGAAACCTGCCAGTATTTGGGTTAAGTGTAAAGTGTAAAGATCAGATTCCAGAGCTGGCCATTATAAGTGCTAATATACACACAGACACACAACATTAATGCGAGCCTTAGCAGAAATGTCCTGGGTGTTTCCTCCTCATCCTCACCTCTTAAGTTTTGCTAAACTGTAGTTTGGCACGTTTCCATTGTGAGCACTAAAATAACATCAACTTGATAGAGAGAATAATTTAGAATCAGATTCGATTGTATACAACAAAACATAAATTGGTCAGGTAAACCCGACTTTGACCTGGGCTTTGCAAATGTTAGGAACTTACACATACAGCAAGTAAACGCAAGGGGGCGTCAACGTCAAATGAGTGAATTGCCGTTTTGCACACTGCTGCTTTATAGCATTCAGTTAAAAGTTAAGAAACTCAGTATTCACTCACAGTTTTCTCAGTGATCTACGTCCATAAATATTGGATTCACAGAATAAAACAATATCAGTGTTCTGTAATTTAATTATACTGCCAAAAGTTTCACCCTTCTACTCATATCGAGTTTGTCTGTATATATACGTATTATCTGCATACGGCCTGTTACAGTTGCTCTGTAAAAATTACAATAATTCTTCTTATAATTTTTCGAGTATGCCAGAGAATAATTAGAGTACCGTAAAAGGCAAACCACTATTTCAGGCGAATCAGATCGATGATATGTTTTTTTTGTTCATCATTTAAATAATCATGAAAAATACAATTTTAGCATAATCTGAAAATATATAACATATATGATCATTTTCAGACGACCAATATACTGCTGAAATGCAGGTTTTTTACAAGTGTTGTTACAACTAGCCTACTTTAAAGGGCACGATATAGATGAGTGGGTGACATATATCCCGAGGCACTTTTAAGTAGCCTAATCCCGAACACTGCCGGGGCAGACGCAATAATGGTAGACTGTGACGCAAAGTTCTTTTGACCTACTGGGTCATCCGCGAGCGAAAGAGGGAGCTAAGAGCTCGCGCAGACAGAGCCTTAGGTGGTCGCTTTCTAAATCACTTTGCTTGCTTCACAACGGTGAACAGAAAACAGTGTGATTAGAGAATATGCTCTACCTTTGCAATTAAAAAAAAGCCGTAGAATTTGAATCATTTAAAAGAAAGAACCATAAACGTGTCTATTCGCTTTTGTAAATGGTATTTTCCTTTTTTATCTTCTTTTTATCTATTGTTTTATTTTACTAGACTTTTGATACTGCAATAGCGGAAATACATTAACAAATAATATATATATATATATATATATATATATATATATATATATATATATATATATATATATATATATATATATTATATATAATATATGTTCATGAATATATATATTCATATATATATATATATTATATATATTATCTCTCTCTCTCTCTCTCTCTCCCTATATATATATATATATATATATATATAGAGAGAGAGAGAGAGAGAGAGACCTCTGTCCAAAACGTCCCGTTTCACTAAGTGGATACTTCACTACAATTTTTAATATCTCTTTGTATCTTGCCTAAGGACACTGCAGTTACTCTCACCTGGAAACTTCTTCAGAGTTATATAGGATTCGGTCTGTATCATATTTTTTTCGATGGACTGAGTACATTGCCTCATTAATTTAATAATGTAAAAATGTAGGTTTTGTGCAGAATGTCATATACACTTTGAGTCAGAAGGTTTTCAAACGACTACTCACAACCACGTGTCACGTCAATCAATAAACCTATCGCTTCATTAATAAACCTATCGCTTCATTAATCTGAATCAGCTATTTTACCATTCGTTCGTGGTGTTTTGCAAATATTCATTATTAATAATTTATTATTATCATCATTGTTGTAATTGTTATTTATTTTGGTTGTTATTTTTTGTTGTTTTGTTGCTACTATTGTTGTTATTTTTACTGTTGCTGTTGTGGCAACAAATTCATTTGAATTGTTATCATAACAGTTGTCCTGTAGTAGTAAAAACATGTGTAGTTTATGTTTATCGATCATTTGCATATTAAAATATGACTTGTCTCAGTAGTCCTTTTTCTGAACTCCAGCAGTTGTTTGTATGCATTATAGCGTTGTTGATGTCCTGTTTATTTTTCTTATGTTGCATACATGTCAAAATATTAAACTGTTTGCAGGACATTTCCTTAAACGCGGAATACTTGGGTTGTTAAAATAGCCCGATCTGGAGTAGCTTGTTTAATGGGGTGGAATAGAGATCCATTCGGAGTGGTCAGAGGGTTGGGGTTAAGTTGTGGATTGTACAAACAGCCTCGGGCAAGAGGAAAGGTTCATGCCCGAGTCCTTGTAAGGAGAAACCGTCGGAATACCATGCGAGTCCATGGTCACTTAATCAGAGCGACCTGCGGGGGATTAGGAAGATATTGTGACCGCAACTTCGCCTCACAATTATCATTCACAATTACGTGTTGTGTTCCTCCCTCGGTTCTTCGCGAGCGGTCTTCGGAGGCCTTGGCGGATGATCCTAGCCTCTTTCTGCTGGCGGGGGGGTGGGGGGTGGGGGGCGTTGTTTTGGTTTCAGATGGGCTAGAGATAATTCGTAATTGGTTCCATTATACTAGCTACTTAAAAACGCTTTTATCATTGTTATTATTTAGTGGTGATTCATATCATGACTGTTTAAATGAAGATTCTTACATGCCTATGTGAATAAGACAGCATATTCCTACATTTTTGTACTCTTAGGGGTCAGTAAAATACGTCAAAGAAATAAAACGCTTTATATATGCAGTGGGTTTATTAAAATAATAATACTACTATAAATAAATAATAACAACGACGGTACGACGGTTTGAAATTTATATGTATATATATGAATTTGGAAAAGCTTGCACATAAATAAAAAAACATTTTTTTACAGATGTTTAAAGGTAACTGAAAACACCCTGTAATTGATTTCTTTAGATCATAAATCAAGATAGATATGGTGACCGATGTAAAAGAAAAATCAACGATGACAATGTAGGCTACTGCTCTGAAATACGGACGGTCTAAGGCGTTTCAGGAGACTCGTCTCTTTTAAACCATGACCAACAGTCCTGCTGTGACTTCTGCATATTATTGTATGCTAGACGTAGCAACAGTCCGGCCATCATTTCTTTTTTGTCGTTTTGTTATTAAACAAAAACAAGGGCGCTAATGTGAGGGGGGCAATGCGGTGGCGTTTCAGCGACATTCCTCTCACCCTTTTGACCAACGGTGACACATGTTAGGTGTTTGGCTTTCTCCGTTTGGTTCCTCGGGGGCTTTTAATCTCACTCACCACTCGCAGCAAACTTTCGCACCTCGACTCTTTCTCCTCAGTCCAAGTCGCTTAATTCCGCTGTAATGAGCTCGCGCATTCCGCCCACCGCGCTGGATGAAGTGCATTCCCTCGCGCTTTGATCCGCTCCTCGGTGTTGATTGAGACATTTAACTAACAGCCCGTGTTAATAAAGCCTTCGCGTTAGGACTCAAACGTGCAGGAAGCAAACACGGGAGATTATTACCACCAATTTCAGTTTAGTGCTTATTTGAAAACAGATGTTCACCACAGCTTCTAATGGGATGATTCATGGAGGGGTGCGAGATACAAGCCATTACAATTAATTACTTCGACTACACAAAGGCGACCCCAAGCTAAAATTAGTTTTGGTCAAAGTAAACACGAAGGTTTGCGTGAATGTTTTAATTTACAGTGAGAGGAAAGAAAACAATTCGATTTCTCATGCTACTTAAAAATATTAACCGTCTACGCGACGAAGTGATAGTCGAATTGAACATTAAAAATATATACATATCTTTATAAGTCAAACCGTCGTTATCGAAAAAAAAAGTTACATAAGTATGCTTATTTGCACTTTTTGACCTATATACAAAATGTATATAAATGTATATAGATATATGTATTTGCCTCGGTGGTCCTGTTATCTGTTTAGAAGTTTTTATCTAATTGATATGTATACGTTCGCTGGCTAAGTGCTTGGGGATAGCAGTGCTTTACCGAGGAGTGTGGTGTGTTATTGGCTGGGCGCGCTGGGACGTCCCGACACCTCCTCTCGTTTTTCTTCAACCGTGTGTGTGGCCAGAAGTTTGGTGCGTTGCCGCTCGCTTTGCATAGTCCGACCTCCCATTGGACGGGTTAGATGTTTTGGGGCGGAGTCTTACTGGTAGCAAAAAGGGAAAAGAAATGAACTGCGCAAAAAGTCTTGTGTCGTGACGGATGCCCAAAGTTCAGAGCTTTTCCAATGTACGCTTCGGCAGACAGAAGTGGCAACCGTTTGAATCACAGCGAGGCCCAGAGAGACACTTGCGCTTTGTGAACGCCGTGGCAAACCGTGGAGTTTTTGCTTGACTGTTACAGATACTTTAGGAAAGAGCGAACTAAAAGTGGATTTGTACTGCAGTTGCTTTCGGGAGGGATTGTTCATCGCGAGCAGTGTTGAACTGTGTGGGGAGAAGACATGCAGGCGCGCTACTCCGTCTCGAGCCCTAACTCTCTGGGCGTCGTGCCGTATATTAGTAGTGATCAAAGTTACTACCGCGCCGCGGCTGGCGGAGGATACACCGGGATGCCGGCGCCAATGAGCATGTACTCTCACGCCGCCCACGAACAGTACCCAGCCGGCATGGCCAGGGCGTATGGACCGTACACGCCGCAGCCCCAGCCGAAGGATATGGTCAAACCGCCCTACAGTTACATTGCTCTCATCACCATGGCTATCCAGAATTCACCCGATAAGAAGATCACCCTTAACGGGATTTATCAGTTCATCATGGAACGCTTCCCCTTTTATAGGGACAATAAACAGGGCTGGCAGAACAGCATTCGACACAATCTGTCCCTTAACGAATGCTTTGTCAAAGTGCCTCGCGATGACAAAAAACCCGGGAAAGGAAGCTACTGGACTCTGGACCCGGACTCGTACAACATGTTCGAGAACGGCAGCTTCCTGAGGCGGCGGAGGCGTTTCAAAAAAAAGGACGCGCTAAAAGAGAAAGAAGACCGACAGGTAAAGGAGGCATCCTCTCGCCAGCAGCAACCGCAGGGCCGCGAGCAGGAGCAGCCCGTGCAGGGCTCGCAGCCCGTGCGTATCCAGGACATCAAAACCGAGAATGGCACGTCCACGCCGCCACAGGCCGTGTCGCCAACGCTCAGCACCGTTCCGAAGATCGAGAGCCCGGACAGTAGCAGTATGTCGAGCGACAGTCCGCACAGCATCCCATCCACCCGCTCCATCGGCCTGGATAGCGCCCCGGAGCAGCAACAACATCACCACGGCCAAGGTCCTACACAGGGCTTCAGCGTGGATAACATCATGACGTCCCTCCGCGGCTCGCCCCAGGGCCCGAGCGAACTCACCCCGTCCCTCGTGGCCTCCTCACGGACAGGTATAACCCCTTCTTTGTCCCTTAATTATTCTCCAAATCAGGCTTCCGTATATAGCTCACCCTGCAATCAGAACTCCATCTCAACTACCTCGAACGCGACCTACCATTGCAACATGCAGGCTATGAGCCTTTACGCCGGAGACCGCGCGGGCCACTTAGCGCCCACCACCACTGTGGACGAAACTTTGCCTGATTACTCCATCACAACCACCACCTCGTCGCTGAGCCATGGGAATCTCGGTTCTGGCCAGGAAGGCCATCACCCGCACCAAGGGCGCCTCGCCTCGTGGTATCTAAACCAGGCCGGAGACCTGGGCCATCTCGGCGCGAGCTATCCCACACAGCAGCAGAACTTTCACTCGGTCCGAGAGATGTTTGAGTCCCAGAGAATTGGCTTGAATAATTCACCAGTCAACGGAAATAATAGCTGTCAAATGTCTTTCCCCCCGAGCCAGTCCATATACCGCGCGTCAGGGGCTTTTGTGTATGACTGCAGCAAGTTCTGACCAAAGGTCCTCTTGTTTTAATTACTCATGTTTTTTTCCTAAGTTCCCCCTTTTCATCGATAAACGTCAGAGTCATTATGCTTACGGTGGACTCAAGAGAAACAGAACGCAAACGAGAATCAGAAAAAAAAACATGATCTTGGTTTGTTAAGGACAGTGTTACTGCAAATAACACGTAAGTCTCTTTTCGCTTTTGTGAGCAATATGCTTTGTAGTTATTTTTTTTAAATATGCCAACCTTCCATGGACTTGTTATTACGTGTAAATTGCATATAGTAATTTATTTCTAAAATGTAGCCGGATATTATGGACCAAACACCAAAACGTGTTTCTAAATTGAATTGCCTTAATTGTCCAGAAATGTTCCATTATAACAAGGAACGGAACGTGTATATCACCATATTCTTTCAAATTATCTCATTTTGCATTTTTTGTTTAATAAATTACCATTTTATTTGAGTTAAAAGTAGGCTACGCCTGATTTCTTAAATCGTCGCTAACTTTAGGAGTTTGATGAGGTCTCGAGCTGTGGTCGTGTTAAGCGCCGTATATGAGATTGCATTCATTTGCATACATTTTCTAGGCTACAGAAAAAAACGTCAAAAATTGCTAGAGTACGTGGCAATTTTATGCACCATGCAGGAATGTCATTAAAAGCTTGACTTACGCTGGTCTCCGTAAATGGCCGCCATATGCTCACCTCTCGTAAATACAGGATTATGCGCATTGCGATTTATCGGATTTTACGTTTAAAAAAATAGGCACCTTTTCTGCATGTTAAAAAAGAAAAAAGAATCTTGTTTATAAAGCTTCCTGTTTTGTGCTTAGGCTGCGCTCGAGGCTGTTTAGCGGTGGAAGAGCTCTGAGACATTAATGTTAAGATATTGCATATATTGAAAGCTTGATTAGCGTTTAAAATCAAAGTTAGTTTTGCTTTACTTCGTCTGATGTCAAATTAAGTTAGCAAACTCAACACCAGTTGTTTATTTTCTCCCCAATAGCCACCACACACAAAATGATTAATCGGGGTCGTGAAAATTGTTCGTTCTGCAAAACTTGCCAAATCATTTTATTTTATTTTAAAGAATTATATCATATGAAAAGAATAGAGAAGATAAAATGAATATAATATTTGCATTAGCGTCTTTCCTACCAGACAGCAGTCAACTGGACTACCAGGTAGCAGTCCACGCTATTTAAAAATACTTATTATTTTTTGTAACAAAAAAGTGTTAATGCAGTGTTCGCAGATGATAGTGTAGTTGCCCTGAGGAGGCGCCGGATTTGTGTTTACATTTTTTTGATACACGTTCTACTCGTATGGACTCGGGTTGTCAAACATACGCGATGTGTTATCATCGTTACCTGGGCCCTTGTGCACTAGCGATTCTTAGACGAGGCCTGGTCCACTTACCTTGATGTTGTTTTGAAAGTCCACCTGTGTTTACTTGCACGTTCCATATGTAATACCAGACATGCCAAAGATAACCTTCCAGAAGGTGACGGTGCGCGCGGCGGCTAGTTCACGGCCAAACAGCCCACGCGCATGAAGGTGTGCGGCTCGCTGAAGGAGGCGTACGCAATGGCAGTTGGGGTTTTAGAACCATTTTGACAGGATTTGCGCGGATTTGAGGACATTAAATGTGTGTGTGGATTACTTGTAGAAATACAATTTTACTAAATATGTTGAAATGTTGATTAGAGTTAGAGAGTGTTTCACGTGCACCCTTGTGAGTGGCTGATGACCGGAGATGGGTAGCTAGTTGTGCAGGGCGCCCCACCCCGTCAGACGCGTGTTTCAGCACGGCTAATGAACGAAGAGCTTCCTTGTTGTCAAGTTTTCAAATAACAGAAACGTACTCATCAAGACATGCAGGATTAATGAAATTGGGGATAATGCAAGCCGTGTAGTGTTCTTGAAATAGCAACAAACAAAAATTAAAGAGTCACTCAAATAACTCGGCAGATAGGTTGTCATTAACTTAAAAGACTTTTGGATGAAAACATACTGTACTTCAGGTAACAACACAAATTTGTTTCATTGTAGTATACCATTATTATTATTATTATTATTATTATTATTAAGAATAATAAGAAACTAAGATTAGCAAAGTGTTTTGTTGTTGATGTGAGTTTAGGATCTCGGCCGAACCTAACATAACGGAGCATCGGCGCGCGGTCTTGTTGCCTTGGTCACAGTTTTTCACGTGGGGTTGGTAGTGATTACGGTGGCTAATTTAGCGGCCAATTGACTTGGGAGGGTCAACAAGCCATCTCACATTTACTTATTACATCCAAGACGCTTCATGTTAAGCGTTTCATTTCATGTTTGGTTAGGCACTCTCTAACCTCAGTGGCTAATTCACAGCGTCTTGTTTTTCAAATGTTGTCTAAGAAAATCTGTGGCATCGCAGAGGCCCAAGGGCTCTAGTGTCAGCACCTTACCGGACACTAATGTTGCTCGGTCATTAGCGCATGCAGAATCTCTTACGCGTATACAAACTACAATAGAAACAAACTACAATAACACTGACGTATAATATAATCTAATATATATATATATATATATATATATATATATATATATATAACGATCAATATTTTAGCAACAGCAAACAATATGCATAACTGCAATGAAACAATGAATACTAATATTAATATACTAATATTTCTACTACTATTACTAACAGCAACAACAATGATAATATGGACAAAAACAAAACAAAACAATGAATGCTTTTGGAGATATAGGTGAAGGAATGCCAGTATTTGCAGGTTACACTTAAGAGCACGACTGATCACAATGAGTTGTGGCGATGCGAGGGCCATTCTCTCCACTCGAATAGTTGTAATCACACTCATAAACGTCATTAGAGCCTTTCCCGAGTAATAAACAAACGTCGTGTTAGGCCCAAGATTGATGGCGCCCTCACAGAACGGGCCAGGTCAGGAAGGAATAAAATTCAATCAGTGCGCTGGAATCATTTTTCATGAGACGGAAAAGGCAGGGTAGGAGACGGGGGTCAATGGGGAGGATGTCGGCCGCCGGAGCGCCATCAACAATGCAGCGGGAGAAAAAGCAAAACGAATGTGCTGTGTACTCCAAAATAGTCTCCTAAATCTCCGTGATTTCGAGCTCCCCCCAGCCGCTCCCCTCGCGGGCCGTTTTATGTAGAACCCGTTGCCCCGCCGTTCCCTGACCGGAGTTGGCAGTTTTGCCAGAGAGCAAATGGAGTCTGTTCTACTGCCCTTACATTCCTTGAAGGCCTTATTTGGATTCGGAATCCAGAGTCTTGAGAACTGTGCGTCTTCACTGCCGATCGTAACGGATGTCATATCTTAGGTTTCAGCTCGTTTTGAAGATGTTGATGTCTTTATTTTGGCGATTTTGAGTTATTGGCACGTGCCCTAATTATCAGCTGATACGATGGCATGTTGAACAAGCCCGTTTCGCATAACGTCTAATACACAAAACACCACAGTAAGAAAACAACTTTTTAATGCCGTACAAGGCGAATGCCTTCTGTGGAAGTCTGCGCCCTTTGCTACCGATAGGCTACTCATTTCCAGCTACAAGCACTAGCCTCGAATTCAATCATCGCCTTGATTAAAATATTGCAAGCATGCCAGTGTGCAAGGTGGGTCATTTTAAACATTGGACGCTCAAACAAATCTCGAAACGGCTAGTTATTATAAAATATGACTTAGTAGAGGGTTCAGGAGTACAAGGGATTCTCATATCATACAGCGCTATCAGGTAACTGGTGTTTTATATGAACATTTCCTAAGAAATTCTCCTGCCTGCCGAGGAATAGGCACTTCATTATATTATATTATATTATATTATATTATATTATATTATATTATATTATATTATATTTTGTTAGGTTTGATTACGATATTGCACAACACAAAGCAGGAACTGTCCGAGTATTACCTTATGCACACCGCACTTCAAACGTTTGTGCGCATTGTGGGACTCGTAGCTTTCATTGCCTTTGTTTGTGCTTAGCAGTTCTGCGTCATAAACAGTAAAGTTGGTAACAGACAGCTATGGCGGGGGCTTGTAATGTCACGCGCTTATCCTTACAAACATATGACGAGATATTATGAGATTTCTTTAATTCTGTTTGCCGCTAGATATGTTGTGCTTGGTGCTTGTAAATAGTTCCGCTACATTCCTGCAAATGCACATTTCCGCGTACGCGTCTGCGCGTACTCGCGCAATTTCTCACACTCTACCGCGTGGATTTGGGTCAAACAGCAAAAACAAAAGCGACTGTGTTCAACGGTCCATTAATATTTAATGACAAAAACAGCACTTAAAAAATCCGTTCAAAGTTGATAGAAGAAAATGTTTCACATTACCTAAAAAATGACTAGCTTTGTTTGCTACATAAAATGCATTTCCACACTGGAATGTTTCGACATGAACTTCAAGTAGAAATATTGTCTGTATGATAATTCAGGACGCGCTTTACAAATGTATGTAGCCTAGTCTTTGTTTGGAAAAACAAGAAATAGTTCAGAAACTCTCATTCACTGAGAAGTAAAATAACACTGTTATCTCTCACTATTGCTTTCTGAGAACACGAGACCGTCATTTGTGCAAAAGTGCTTCCACGTAGTCTAACATGAAATATAATACAATATACCGTTTTTTAGTGCTTTAGATGACGGGAATGCTTCGTGTAACGCTTCGAGATTTATACACAGACGTTCCTCTCCACGCGTCACTGCGTCATTCAAATGAGATTGTTTCGAGTCATTCCTTTTGTTTCAGGATATGAACGGAATAATAATGACGGAGATCTGACGTGTGCATGCTGAAAGACCAACGTCATTCTCACTGGACGCTTGGTTTGTTTGGCTAGTAGACTGAACGAGAACGCAAATGACGAGTCGGGCCGACTCTCCCAGGAGCTCTGCGCTGCTTACGTCATCTTAACTTGTCAAATGAGTGTTGAAAATGATGTTTGCAATATCGATTATTTTACAACTATTGTTTGCTACGCGTTTTTAGTAAGCTCGTCCATACTTCCACGTCGAATAAAATTGATTTCATATATAGCCTAACGATGTCACGTATTCTATTCTATTCTATTCTAACCCTATTCATAATCAATTATAAAAGTAATAACGAAGTGCAATTGTTTGTCTCTGTATAATCTCTACTGAGCGGCTATGCATTATGACAAACAGAAACGTTTCTATTAATGAAGCAGGTAAACACTATTCAGCATCTTTTATGTACAAATATTGACTAACGGTTTTTCGTTAAGATGTCAATCATTTGCCAATGACTAGTTAAACTGATCTAACCCAAGACATCTGGCGAGTTGTACCATGTTGACCGGAGGTGAACCGCTGCTTTCACATTTACCGCTTTGTTACAGGTTCAAGTGAAATGTAACATAGCCCATATTCAAGGCCCTAGAGGGTCTAATGTCTTCTTCGCTAGCTTGAACATCACACAATGCGAAAGGTGCACGTGTGAAACGCGCTGCAGCTCACCGGTGCTTTTGGAACAACTGTGTGTGGAGCTTATCGTGTTCCACCGGCAAAGTGGCGTGAACAAGCCGTGCACGAGACTGATGCTGTCAATAAAAATGGGTCACTATTTGCAATGGATACTACTAGCCTACTACTACTACTATAATAATAATAATAATAGTAATAAAATTATTATTATTATTATTATTATTATTATACTCTATTCAAAACTACAAGCCTACTACTATTACAACTAATATAATACTAATAGCACAAATAATGCGTATACTAATACTGTTACTGCTACTATTGCTAATAATAATAGGCTGGTGAAAGTATGTGAGGTATTAATATTTTTTTATTACATTTTTGATGTCACAGGCACCCTGCTCCCGCTCTCCCTGTCCCGCACGCTCTCTCTCGCGCGCTCTCGTTCTGTCTGTGAGAAAGGTAGAAAGTGGACGTTAGCTCGTTTAACTCTGTTGAGATTGCGACTTGCTCGACAACAGAACACAGTAATTTGTAAGGCATGAAATGGACCACATTGTTCAAAAGTTAATCGGACGTACATAACAAGCATCCTTTCGATATTATCAAAGCATAAATAACCTATGCAGCCGTTTAAGGCCCCTGAATCTTTTCGACCGAGTCTACTCAGTGCAGTCCCAGTAAAGGGCCATTTTGGTATAAATAACAAATGCAGCGGAGAAACTCCATTAAATTAAGCTAAGGATGACCATGTTTGAATGGCAGCCTCGAGGTCAAACGGCCGTCACGCGCCGACCCGTGCTTGCATTCTTGAATGGATCGAAGCCGTAGACGTTTCCAGTCCCCGACTGACACGCACGGGCAGAGAGAGAGAGAGAGAGAGAGAGAGAGAGAGAGAGAGAGAGAGAGACTGCAGCACACCGTGCACCTGTATGGCTCACTGCGGGTCGAGGCAGAGAGGAAAAGTGCAGAACTTCAGTTCACAGTTGGTGCACAGAGCCCAACCTCAAACCGCCATCTGTTTCCAATTAAGAGTCCACATAGTCGCGGGGTCTGTCTGACAGTCAAACAGCGAGCGAAAGGCTCAAAGACTTGTCTTGAGAAAAATATCCCACCCGTTACCTCCTCTTTAGCCTGCTTTGAAACCCACTATTTTTCTATTTAAGTTGAATAAATGGTTTCCCCACGGATGGAGCTTTGTAGAATCGTTCTGAGGAGTTACTTTTGTGGGTGAACCAAAGGGCGATATCACATTCCAGCATAACAGGCGGCTTACCTATTCTATAATACCACCACACGTTCTTATTTGATCTCGTTTGATTCAATACTGTAACGTCATGTCTAGAATCGTTTTAAGAAACACACGGTGTTGCAGATCTAAAAATGTAGCGTTGCATTATACATCTAATCGGTTTGTCCTCGTACGGCTTCTTAACGTAAGTGAATTTGCTCTAAATATGTTCTGCGTTAAATATTCACTGGGGTGGGAATTCAACAAAGCAGACCGATGTTAGTGTCACGACCTAAAATCTAACTTACTCCACACACACACGAGCACGGGCGGCTCGTGCCCGTTTTGGAATCCACTTCAGGCGTCGAATAAAGGGACTAGTGTGATTTCAGAATGAGGGGAAACGGCCGAGCTCGCCGACCTTTGGATAACCCAATCACCTGGCACGAGAACGCGGAGCTTAACACTGGCTGGCCTTGAAGTCATACCCTCAGCCCACCTCACCAAGCCCAGGACATGTGCTGCGAAGTTAATTATAGCGGTTTTTACGCGCCCGCGGTCCCTGAATGTCTCGATTCTGCTCGTTCTGACACAGAAGATTTTATTGTCTCCAGGTTAAATTTACGATCCGAAATCCACGTTTTCGCCCCAGACGTCTTGGCTGCCCTTTTCTATTTTAATTACCTCAACCCGAGGGGAAGACTCGATCATTTGTAAAAATGTAGGTGAATGAAACTTGTCCTTGTTTTAAACCGTACATTCCGTCACTGAATTAGAGCTGCTTTCTTATTAATCCAGCGCCAGATGACCATTCTGTCACCGAGTGCACTATTCACTATTATACATATTATATATATTATTCTGACAACATGTCAAATTGTCAGATTGATACAATATTAGGAATTACGTTATTATGGAACACAATGTTGAATGCCAGTTTAGAAAATGCAATAACATGCGTTTCCAACCGGCCCGTTCAAAGTGGATGGCAAAGGATGCTGTAAATAGGATTTCCACGTAAGTATTTAAAAAGAATCTAGAATACAGAATCTAGAATACATGCAGAATGGTACGTACATTTGGCTGTGCAACACTGTTGCATTCTATTGTACTCGAATATTTCATATAAAAATAATATGTGACATCTTAAAATCTAGAAATTAGTCACAATCTAATTAGCTTTTTTGTTGGCCTTTTGGAATATATATAATTAAATTAGATCAAACTAACCAGTGGCTAAATCAACGATCTTGAAGATCTAAATAGGTTTTAGAAAGTTGTTAAACGGCATCAACCTCTTTTCTCCACCCTTAGTTAAAAGGCTATTTTCATTAAAAAGTCATTTTAAAAAGCTTCATCAGAGGAACAGCCTCTTTTATTAGAGCAAAATGTGCGAACATGATTATCAGCCATGATGTGACATAAGTGCTGCATTCATGTTTACATTCAGCATGTGTTGTAAACTCTGTTATTGATTTAAACTACTAAAGTAGTTTTTGCCTAATTTACGCAGTGAATGTGAAACAGTTTTTTAGGCAAATTATTTATTCGCTATTATTAACCTTAATGTTTATTTAATTCAAACATTCATACATTTTTTAAAATAGCAATAATATATTCGTGATGTATTTACTTATTTAATTACTCATTAATTTATTTATTGGATAACATAAGCAATAACAGAAGCAGGAATAAAGTTTAATATTCACTGGCTGATGCTGCCTATATTTGCAGGAAATTCCGTCTGAAAATATTTTAAAATGTGAAAGTGCACATCAGGTAATGTCTATCATGTAGCAAGAATATTTTTATGCTTGAGTATTATAAAGCCCATTACAGTGTTTAATCCTTCCAGTATGGCGCAGCAAATGAGTAAAAACACAGTGAAGTATCTGAATCAGTATGACAACATTCCAGTTCCTTTCCAGTTATAACAACCCCACTCCAACACCCACCTCTACCCCAAATTAAAGATCAAACTGCCGACAAACGCTCCGTCTGAACAACGTGAGAACATCTTTTATGTATCCGACGTGCTATTTAGCGGATAATTGCGTTCTCGTCGTGACACTATCCGGTTCTCCATTTCAATCCGGCAGTCTGCGGTAGCTTATAGCTTTGTTCTCCACTTAATATTCATAGTACCCGTATTGGTGTGCATAATCTCGGCGTCAGATATATTTATCGCGGGCTTAAAGTTAGTCTTTCTCTGAATATCCTGTTCGTTTTCCTTCCCGATTTTCTAACACCTCTTGCGGCAGACCGAGTTTAGAATTGTCGCTAATTGCCACTATGCCAACAACACAGAGCATTTTGGTGTAGTGAAGACCGTAAATTATCCCTGCCGAAAGCGTTATATTCTTGGTCCTAGAGCCCTCTGAGAGACTCTCAGATAAAGAAATGTGCATAAATCAGTTATTATGCGTTGTAATGTATTTTACTCAAATGTTTAGGTAGTGGGCGCATTTAAAAATATTTAAATATTTTTACATTTCATAGAGTAAGTTGATTTATTCCAAATGTCTTTGTTCCTTTTAAACTAAATAGCAGCTACAAGTTACACAAAGCTTCTCAAAAGACTTAAGTCGTTTTCTTTAAAACATCAGTGCAAGCGCCATTCTAGGTTATTTTCGTTTCTGTCCAGTGCACACTGATACGGCACGAATCTTTTATTTCATTCGCGTTCTGTTTTCATCTTATTTTATGCTTGAGTGTGCTCTCCCTCTCTCTCTCTCTCTCCTCTCTCTCCCTCTCTCTCCCTCTCTCTCTTACACACACACACACACAGAATTGGACTATACAAAGTAGCCAAAAGGCTCCCTGACTGGTGACTGAAAAGAATGAAAGTGTTTGATAAATGCCGTGTTTGTTGTCTACATCAGGTTCCCTCTCATCAACACGCAGATGAAATGACTGTAATTAAGGACTCTCAAATGAAAACAACTGATCCAATATCAGTGACCTTAAATAAACTAACTGTAATTTAAACCAGAGTAGCAGCATTATTATATTATATATTATTATATTAATTAGACTTTACCAAAAATCTTAATACGCACACATGATAATGTGTAGACATTATGCTAGTTTTCAACAAGGAGAAGCCTTGTTAGTGTTTTTAAGTTTAGAAATCTGCAATCGTTGGTTCGTCCAAGCTATGCGTCTAAGCACACGACAATTTGGAGATTACCAGACTGTTGATCACCTGAGCAGATCCAGGACAGAACTGCTACCACAAGAGTGTGTGTGTATGTGATGACTCTAAATGCGTGAACATGTGACACGTAGGAGTTTGAGTGTGTGTGTGTGTGAGATGCTCAGGAGTTGGAGTGTGTGTGTGTAACCCACATGTAACCAGAGTACACACACACACACACACATGACATGCTCTTGTCTAGTGAGACTCATCCCTCTAGCCAGAGAGCAACTTCTCCAAACGTGTCTACTGTTTGACTCAAAGAACAGTGAAACTGCAAACAGGCACAGTCAGAGCGCTTTACACTGGTACACTAAAGCTGGGAAGTGTTATTTATGGAAACCGTGCAGGAGCAGAAAGTGTGCAAACTTCTAGATGGGGCTGAAGATGAAGACAATCCCCCCCCCCCCAAATCACTCTCAGGAAACATAAAAGTCTGGTGGGTTAGTGAGTGAGGGAGAGAATGAAAAGAATAGAGGTGTGATGGAATAATAATAATGGTTTGAATAATACTCGGATGATTCTCTCACACTCTCTCTCTCTCACACACACACACACACACACACACACACACACACACACACAGAGGCATAGCAGAGCCAATGGAACTGACCTGGGAAACTTAGCTATAAACAGGATAGTGATTCCAGATTATGTCATTTTATAGATGACCACAACAGTGCAAACAGAAGCAGGGGCTTCCTCTCAGTGTGTGTGTGTGTGTGTGTGTGGGGGGGGGTCTGTGCTCAAGTAACTGCCTTTCTCTCTTAAGCACATGTCATGTTTCCACTTAGATTATGATCTGTCCCTCTGACTAGAATAGCAGGAAACCAGGATTTGCCTCCTCTAACAGCCTATCACACACACACACTCACACACACACACACACACACATACAGAAACTTAGTGGTCACAGTGTAAAGGGGTCAGAGAAAGTTAAAAGCAGTCACAGAGCCATCCACCACAGGCATACAGCACAGTGTATAGTCGTCTCTGTGTGAGTTAGCACGCCAGCAGAATACATGTTTCAAATAATTCAACTTGAAATCACGAGCGAACAGGACGTGGCAGAATCATCATATGGATCATATTTAGGGCTGTAGTGGTGACCTCAGACCCACCTGATATCCCACCTTATCAAAGTAATCTGCCTGGCCAGCTGACCTCGGTGGGAGCACAACTCGAGAAAATGAGGAAATGTGGAGAGGTTGGGGTTGGGTGTGTGTGGAGGGAGGTGGGGTTGGGTGTGTGTGTGGAGGGTGTGTGGAGAGGTTGGGTGTGTGAGGAGGTTGTTTGTGGGGTTGGGTGTGTGTGTGTGGGCTTGGGTGTGTGTGTGGGGTGTGGAGGGCATGCGATGGTGAAACGCTTCTAAAATGGGACCTTTTGGCAAAGTGCAGGGATACATTACTTTTATTAATGTGTGTGGAATGTGAAGTGTATAAAATAAGGGTCAGGTTACCAGGGAGATGTAGCAGTCCAACCATAAACCTTAATGTGAAGTGGAGCCTTGAATGAGTGCCAGTGGTCAGAACCTGAACTGAACATCTGATAGTCCCTCACTCCCTGCCCGACTGGCCTGTGACTCAGGAGGGCACAGCACAGCACAGCACAACACAGCACAACACAGCACAACACAACACAGCACAACACAACACAGCACAGCACAACACAGCACAGCACAACACAACACAGCACAACACAACACAGCACAACACAGCACAGCACAGCACAACACAACACAGCACAACACAGCACAACACAGCACAACACAACACAGCACAGCACAGCACAACACAACACAGCACAACACAACACAACACAGCCCAACACAACACAACACAGCCCAACACAACACAACACAGCACAGCACATCACAACACAACACAGCCCAACACAACACAACACAGCACAGCACAACACAACACAACACAGCCCAACACAACACAACACAGCACATCACAACACAACACAACACAGCCCAACACAACACAGCACAGCACAACACAACACAACACAGCACAGCACATCACAACACAACACAACACAACACAGCCCAACACAACACAACACAGCACATCACAGCACAACACAACACAGCACAACACAACACAGCACAACACAACACAGCACAGCACAACACAGCACAACACAGCACATCACAACACAACACAACACAGCCCAACACAACACAACACAGAACATCACAACACAGCCCATCACAACACAACACAGCACAGCACAACACAACATAGGACAGCACAGCACAACACAACACAGCACAACACAACACAGCACAACACAACACAACACAACTCAGCACAACACAACACAGCACAACACAGCACAGCACAACACAGGACAGCACAGCACAACACAACACAGCACAACACAGCACAACACAACACAACACAGCACAGCACAACACAACAGTTTTCTCTTGCTTTCTTTTTTTGCCCTTTATTTTATTCTAGCTGAATTTTCATCATGTACACACACACCCACACATATACATACAAACACACATGAACACATGCATGTACACACACACCCACACATATACATACAAACACACATGAACACATGCATGTACACACACACCCACACATATACATACAAACACACATGAACACATGCATGTACACACACACCCACACATATACATACAAACACACATGAACACACGTATGTACACACACACCCACACATATACATACAAACACACATGAACACACGCATGTACACACACACCCACACATATACATACAAACACACATGAACACACGCATGTACACACACCCACACATATACATACAAACACACATGAACACATGCATGTACACACACACCCACACATATACATACAAACACACATGAACACATGCATGTACACACACACCCACACATATACATACAAACACACATGAACACATGCATGTACACACACACCCACACATATACATACAAACACACATGAACACATGCATGTACACACACACCCACACATATACATACAAACACACATGAACACATGCATGTACACACACACCCACACATATACATACAAACACACATGAACACATGCATGTACACACACACCCACACATATACATACAAACACACATGAACACATGCATGTACACACACACCCACACATATACATACAAACACACATGAACACATGCATGTACACACACACCCACACATATACATACAAACACACATGAACACATGCATGTACACACACACCCACACATATACATACAACACACATGAACACATGCATGTACACACACACACACATATACATACAAACACACATGAACACATGCATGTACACACACCCACACATATACATACAAACACACATGAACACATGCATGTACACACACACCACACATATACATACAAACACACATGAACACATGCATGTACACACACACCCACACATATACATACAAACACACATGAACACATGCATGTACACACACACCCACACATATACATACAAACACACATGAACACACGTATGCACACATGAACACATGCATGAACACACGCATGCACACACGAACACACACACACGAATACCCACTTTTTTATACTTTAGACTGTGTTGTGTGTGTGTATATGTGCATACGTTTGTGTCTGTGAAAGAGGGAGAGAAAAAAGAGAGAGAGAGAGAGAGAACAAGAGTGTCTCCATGGCAGCGGTGTGTTTTGCACATCAGACAGAGCCGAATGTTTGCAAAATGATGGATTCTCATAGTAGATAACGATATAGATGATGAAGACGATGATGATGATGATGATGGGGTGTAAAGTTTTGACATTTGAGTGCCAAATGCCAAAAAGCTCACAAACACACACACACACACACACACACACACACAGACAACACTAGTGCATAAAGCATAGACAGGAATTATCTGTTGTAGCCAGAGGTGACATTCATAGATCACGCAAATCTTGACAAAGTTTCCACACACGATTCTCCCTCTACTGCCATTTATTTGCGAGCAGCTAAAAGGCACTAATGACATGAAGATAAATTAAGATCTTAGTAACCCATCCATTACAGTCATTATGACAAGCTGCCACTCTGACGTATGAGTCACTGTCTCTGCCTAAGAGCACACCTGTCTCACGTTGGCTTGATGGATGTATGGACACCTGGATGACTGGCAGGTAGATCGGTTGACTGAATGACTGGTAACGAAACAATAGAACTTTATCTACAAGCAGATGTGGCGATGTGAACAAGCGCACGCTGCCTTGTACTGGTGCAGGACGCATCAGAGCAGAAGTCCTGGAGGTGCTGCGCTCCTGGAGAAGCTGTCCTGCACGCCTGCTGTCCTGCACACCTGCTGTCCTGCACGCCTGCTGTCCTGCACGCTCGCTGTCCTGCACACTCGCTGTCCTGCACACCTGCTGTCCTGCACACCTGCTGTCCTGCACGCCTGCTGTCCTGCACGCCTGCTGTCCTGCACGCTCGCTGTCCTGCACGCCTGCTGTCCTGCACGCCTGCTGTCCTGCACGCCTGCTGTCCTGCACACCTGCTGTCCTGCACGCTTGCTGTCCTGCACACCTGCTGTCCTGCACGCCTGCTGTCCTGCAAGCTCGCTGTCCTGCACACTCGCTGTCCTGCACGCCTGCTGTCCTGCACACCTGCTGTCCTGCACGCTTGCTGTCCTGCACGCTCACTGTCCTGCACACCTGTTATCCTGCACGCCTGCTGTCCTGCATGCTCGATGTCCTGCATACCAACCATCCTGCACACCTACTGTCCTGCACGCCCGCTGTCCTGCACGCCTGGTCCGGAGTGCTCTCTGCTTCATGTGAGATGTAATCTGAGATCAAATTCTTCAGGACAAAAAACACAGTACAGGCCTACACTCTTCTGTTGGGCACACATGGTGGTATAACAGGTGTGTGTGTGTGTGTGTGTGTGTGTATGACAAAGTTTATGAAAACATGACATTAAAATATTTAAACAGAATGACTCGTCTCGTTTCATTTTTGTGTTTCATTTTTGATACAGTACAGTATATGATATGAGTACAGTATATGAGATATGAGTACAGTATATGAGATATGAGAACAGTATATGAGATATGAGTACAGTATATGAGATATGAGAACAGTATATGAGATATGAGTACAGTATATGAGATATGAGAGCTTCCCCTTCAGCAGGGGGTGAATATAGCTGCATAATCCCTCAAAAGAGACTTCTGCACAGTTCCAGTACTACAAGATCAAAGTCAGTGGTCAGAGCCCCCCTCCGCCCCTCCTCCATCCCCACACGTCTGTCCTGAGACTGCAGAGAAGGGGAAAACCAAACTTCAAAGGCTCGACAGAGAAAGTCAGTCCTCCTTATCTTAATTGATGCCCAATTTCAATAATGATCTTACACTTTGGGACCATGTCAGGAGAGCAGAGAGGGGAGGGCAGGAGAGGGATTGGCCGGCCGGCTGCTGGGGGCGGGACCTGGGGTGGTTCGGGACTCCAGAGGCCGCGCTCAGAAGTGCCAATCAAAGTCTGCTGCCTGCTTCGAGGCATGCGACTTTACCCCGATGAATGATGTCATAATGCTTTGTTTATATAATTCTCTGGGATGTGGGGGGCAGAAGTCATAGAGCGTATAGTATGTAAAAACATGAAAGCAATTTGCTGACACTTTGAATGTGGGCTACACCCCCCTTGCCGCGATACACACTCACACACAGACACACACACACACACACATATATATATATAGTATATTACTC
>JAGXOD010000078.1:572500-595000 GCA_020368025.1 Brachyhypopomus occidentalis
TGCTTGTGTGTGTCTGCTAGGGGAAGTGTGTGTCTGCTTGTGTGTGTCTGCTAGGGGAAGTGTGTGTCTGCTTGTGTGTGTCTGCTTGTGTGTGTCTACTAGGACTCTTAGGGGAAGCAGACTGTCTCTGTAGTGCTACTGAAAATCAACAAATAAACCCCAAACTAAAACCCTGTAGGTGTTTGTGACTATGAGCCCCCAGGATTAAGCCCCCACCGCGTGCCAACATCGTATGCGCTAGGTTTGGACTGGCCGACAGGCAACACAAGGGGAAGTCCAGTTCATTGCTTATTGTATGACATCACACATGTGGGGGTGTGTGTGTGAGGGGGGGGGGGTCACACCAAAAACAAAAGTGTAAGAGAAGGAAAGAGAGGGACTAGCATTTATCACCAGCCACTGACCATGGGGAAATCATAACATCCTGACAGGAAGATCTTGTGGAAAATAATCAGATGGGCTTTGAGAAGAGATGGCGCTCCACTTTCAAATGGACTCCCAGCCTCCACACGCCGAGTGGCCCCTGACCCCCAGCCCCGCTCACTAACTTCAGTTCTCATCGTGTTTGCCCTTCTACGTGCTTCCAGAACCAGCGTCACGCCCTCGGAACAAGAATGGCGTGTTTCTGCATTTAATCATCGCTTGCTGTAAAACCAGCTTCTAGTAATCATTTTTAATGAGAGATTTTATAGTAAAGTATCTTCTATTTTTTTGGAGTAACCTACCGTGACTACTTAACTGGCATTAGTCCAGAAAAAAAGAAACATTTTAGAACCAAACAAACCATTTTATTGGTAAGCACGGTAAAATATTCAGTGTCGTTTGTATCTCTCCAAGACACTTACCGATGGTCACTAAGCGATGGTCACTAAGCGATCTGACTCATGCTGGTCTCTATCCAGAGGGCAAGCGTGCTCTCATCAGCTGAGCTCCATCTCTGGCCGACACGGTTGACCCTGATGAAAGAGGCACAGTCCTGCTTATCGCCTGAGCTGTCCAACTTGACTAATAAAACATGACAAAGAGGACGAGCTTGTTTTTTCCCTGGGACGCGTCTCGTTGGGGAACAGCGTGGAGGCCCTTCCTGCCGCAGCGAGAACGCGCCGTCTCTATGACCCAGCTGCCCTTTCTCCTGGCCTGCTGGAGGGGGGAGCACGTTGTCTTATCTGTGGAGGCCAGGGTGTTATGGGCCTGCACTTCCTATTTTCACACCACTCTGTGGAGCAGGGGGAGGAGAAGGCAGTGGAGAGCACAACAATGCAGAGAGGCCCTGCACATGGCCTTCCTTACCTGGGAGAGTCCCGCCCCTCACCTGGGAAAGAGAGACCCGCCTCTCACCTGGGAAAGAGAGCCCCGCCCCTCACCTGGGAGAGAGAGCCCCGCCCCTCACCTGGGAGAGAGAGCCCCGCCTCTCACCTGGGAGAGAGAGACCCGCCCCTCACCTGGGAAAGAGAGACCCGCCCCTCACCTGTCAATCAGTTTGGCCTTGGTCACCTGAACGTACTGAATCTAAAGCCTGAATCTAAAAGCATTTCATTCATTTCTAAAAAATTTTTTTTTACAGACACTCGTATCATAGACATTTGTTAACGTACATCACCTGGCCAGTTCCGAGAGTGATCGCCCATTATCCCCAAACACCAACAGCAGGTTGAGCAGAATCCGGCACGTGTTTCTGAAGGAAGGTTCCTGGCTCTACCAACAAGCAACCGCACACTCGTTCAGCCCAATCCACTGTGGTAGCTCCCCACACAACAGCCCGTCCCGCAGAGTGAGAGACGCTGCTCTTCAGGATCCTGTTAAATGAGGAAAGGACTCCACAGCTCCCCCCATTGTGCGTGGTGGGTGTGCAAATAACCACGAAAGAATATACACTTGCCGCTGGGTTGCTATGCAATTAGAGCATGGTGACACCCATTATTAACGACTTATGTAAGCATGATTACAAGAACTCTTGGATTTACACAAATATCCCAGGGGTGTCGGAGCGCTGATATCCCGCCCGACACTACAGACGCTTCGTTTTCCCCTCCATCTCCAGGGGACATTGCGATGCTCGTTAAACAGGGTGTAATGGGTTTCTTTAGCTTCATTACTTTCCCTCTCGTTTTGTGGCATGTCACTAACGCCAGAAAATTACGAAACATTATTATCTTAATGTCATGTGATACCTGCAGACAAAAGGCTTCATTTGAGCAGTTGTTTTTGTAAAGACATTTTGTAGCTTTGAGAACCTGAGTCGAGCGCATATTTACCGAGACGAGACCTGAGACATCGGCACTCTGATGCATGGTGGGCAAGAAGAGGGGTTAAAAAAAAATGAGCCATTTGCCTTCACGCGCAGTGATCAGAAGCATGATGCGTCTCCGCAGGTAGCGACAGCAGTCTACACAGTCTACACAGACCTGATACACAGCCTGACTGTGTTAGACCTTCAGAGAACAACTCAAACTGTACTGGTTTCACCGTCTACTATTAGGGTTCAGTTACTGTATCAATTTAGTGAAATATAATTTTAACTGGTGCAAACAAACTGAAGTTCTATGCTACTGAGATCAGAATTCGAACCCAACGGCGTTAGACACGACAGCATATATCCAGATGGCGTAGAGATTTTTACTCTGTAAGGTAGCCATGTACATTTTTTAAATGACAGCGTATACATGGCTGAGGCTACATTTGAACACATCGCCATGACGAAGCATCGCCATGGCGAACGTGGCAGGTGATTTGGTCTCATGCGAACTCCCCCCCCCAGACATACAGAGTGAGGTTTGAGAAAAGACAGCAGCAGGAAAGGTCACATCCCCCCACCCAGTCCGCCCAGTCTGCCCAGTCCGTCCTCAGTCTGACACGTGGATTCCAAGCCAGACTTGCTGATGCCCAGTGAAGCAAATTTACAGTGAGCTCCGAATAGTAAATCACGATGTCGTAAATCAACAGGAAACTCCAGTGTTGGGTTACACCGCCAGGCAACATAAACTCTTCTGGTGACCTACATCTTTATTAACATCACAGTTGGTCATGAGAACTTGATCACGGACTGGTGTGGTTTCTGTCTAGCAGAACACAAACAATGTATGAAACTGGGAAACATTCATTCAATCAGTGGCAACGTTCTTCTAAATTAATTTCATTTCAGATTTCCAGACAAAGTTGTTTTGTTTATGGACAGTGATGTTACAGGACATGAAATGTGTAAGTTCTGTTCTGCCCGCGATTGAGTTCTAACTAGGAGAGGTTCCTGTTTGCCTATTTATGTTACTTAGTTTCCAATAAATCCTCCAGCTCATTCTCAGTCGGAGGTATAAGATGGAGGTAAAGGTGAAGCACCTGGAGGCCTGCAGGGTGGAGAACACCACCTTGCCACACCCCTTTCTGTTCTTGGCAGAGGTGTGGACAGACAGATGTCTCATCCTATGAGTTACGAGTGTGTCGGTGCCATTGGCTCGAGCTGACACAGTTCACCCTGGTGGCAGGAATCCTCCCCAATGCCCCTCCCCCCCAAGCCAAGATGCCACCACTGCAGTGCATTATGGGTGGATCCAGTCTGCCTCATAAAAGCCTAAAAGGTCTGCAGGTCCCGTGGCTGTTGACAGCCGGCAGGAGGCTGTTCCTCCCGTGGATCACTGCTGTCTCACT
This sequence comes from Brachyhypopomus occidentalis, assembly GCA_020368025.1. Classification (NCBI taxonomy): domain Eukaryota; kingdom Metazoa; phylum Chordata; class Actinopteri; order Gymnotiformes; family Hypopomidae; genus Brachyhypopomus; species Brachyhypopomus occidentalis. The sequence continues at coordinate 576,143 of JAGXOD010000078.1, forward strand.
CCCGCTCGCACTCACATGACATCAGCTATGCTGTTCAGCTCTGTGCTAAAAAAATATAAAATGGAGAACTGCACATGGCTTTATACCAGACAAGTGACATTCACTCTAGAAACAACACACTTACAAAACTCTGTCTCCTATAAACATGCATATCAAAATAGACAAAGCGGGTCACAGACAGTTTGTAGCTGAAATTGTATGTGTAACAAAGTGTGTGTGTGTGTGTGTGTTTTGGTGCATGAATGGCAAAGCTGAAATCAAAGAGCAGAGCAGAGCTGTATTAATCATCTCCGCCCCACTTGGGTTGAGATACTGAACGAGGTATTTAAGCCGTGATGACCACACCCACCCGGAGGGGCGTGTCCGAGGCTTGTGAGAGAGGGGGGCATGCCCGACGGTGACCCGCGTTACGAGAGGCCGTTGGGGGTTCTGGTCCTGTTCAGCCCGGGCTCAGTGCGGGGTGGCACTGACCCAAACCTCACCCCGCTGGTGGTCAGCTCACGCTCCGCAGTTCCAGTAAAGCCAGGAAGTCGTGGAGAGGTCACCGCCTCGCCACCCCAGACTTGCGTCAGCAGCGCTGGCGGAACGAAGCCTCTTCGAGCATTCCTGGCTGTTTCTGTACGTGTGTGTGTGTGTGTGTGTGTTTTCCTGGCCCACCGCACCCGCTGACTCTCGCAGTCTGCGTGAGGTTGTGCGGTGGGAGACATGGCGGGGGCGTGCGGTGGGAGACATGGTGGGGGCGTGCTGCTCAGATCTCCACGACGCAGCTCAGCAGACCCGGCTGTGTACTGCAGACAGGCTGTGTTAAACCTCGTTTTCATGGATGACGCCTTCGTCTGAGGAACTATATCAGTGGTCAACAAACAATTCCCAGTCTTGTGAAACGATTTAAGATCCAAGCGTCTACTCTGTGCACAGTTACACGTTTTTTAAATGTATAGCCCTGAATTTCATAGCACAGGAATGGTGACCCTGTCATGTGACTCTCCACATACCTAATGAAAAAGACTGGTATTATTCTCATTAATACACATTGTCTTTTTTTTCCCTTTCCCAGACATTTAATAATGTGACACGACACGTAAATTATGGCTTTAGCAGTTCAGGTTCCCATTAGGTTTCTGTAAAGACCTGTTGAGCTTGTCACATTGAGGTTAAAACTCTTCGTGATTGGCACTAGTATCACCACCTGCATCAAAGGTAACAGCCACATGCTGCAGACCTGTTCAGTCTGCACAGACAGAAACACCAGCACCACCAACACCAGCCACACACCACCACGGTCTGCAAAACGTCTGACACCAGGCCAAGACCCCTAGGCCAACGCGGCACAAAGAGGCTCTCACGCGCCCGGAGACAAACGTGACGTTATAATCGGACTGGGCACGGCGGAACTCATTACCGCTGAGCGCCAGGTTTAATAGCAGTGCCAGTCATAGAAAAAGGAGGAGGGCTGATCAGCCAACCTCAAACCACAGAACCGTCCATCACACATCAGCAGTTGCTGCCTGGGGGCTGACACTGCTCCAAGAGTTAGGCTAGGTGGATCCTGTTAGGCAGCTGAATATAAATCCATATCAGCTTTGCAACAGGAAGAGAGGGAAGAAATATGTCTGTGCCCTGCCAACTGGGCTTGGACCAAACTGGGGCTGGGATGACTGGAAATAAGGGAAAAGTGTTAAAGCCTTTCTGTCTCAACGTTCTAATCAGCAATTGAAAAAAAGAGATAGAGGAAAAGATGGATGGGGTGAGAGAGAGAGAGAGAGAGAGTGATGGTGATTGTTCATGAATAAGTGCTCTGTGGGGAGAGGTCACAAACACACCTACCATAGTTCCCTTCTCTCTGCTGGCAGACACACTGGTTCACAAAGCTACACATCAGTGGAGCTGTGTCAGGTCACCTTTTCACTCTGGCCCGGCTGAAACGCACTCACACTTGGCAGGCGTGACGTCCCAGCATGCTCACAGACATATTTTCATACCTCTGCGATGATTGGTAGAGACTGGTCGCCTTTGTCCAAGCCCTAAAAAAAAAGGGATTCTGGGTAACACTCCTTCAAAATAACATTTTCAGTTATTCCAACTAAAACATCTCGCTTCTTTTTTTTTTGTAACTCAAGAATTTGTTGTCCACATTTCAGTGACATTGCAGAGCGGGGGGTTGGGGGGAGGGGAGGGGGGTCTTTGGCACCCAGTTATGTGCGGAGACGCTGTTGATAAGTGATTACTCAATCTCACCTTTATTCCAAGTATTCCTTCTTATTTATGTTATAACGCTGTATGTCTCGGGCTATCGGGGGATGTGTTCGCTCATGACCCATCAGGGGCCATTTACCTTGTGTTGAATGCTATTAGTTTTGGAGTAAAACAATAACATAATGATGATTAATACCAGACAGCTACTATTACCTGATCACATGCCGGGTGGTGTGTTTGACCAGAGAAGTGTTGCACAACAGTGTGTGTTTGGAAGGAGTGTGTTCTACATCGGGATGGTTGGACTTCGCTTTGAAGCCGGCGAGGAAGCCCCCACGAAGAACTTACGCTTTTTGTGTACAAGACAATTTTCCTACTTACAAATAGCAGGTATACCAGTCTTCAGGTGTATCTCTTCTCTTTCTTTCTCCATTTCACTCTCTCCCCTCATCACTCTCTCTCTGTACTTCACTCTCTCTCCCTCCTCACTCTGTCTCTCCCTCTCCTGTACATGAAATTGTACTTTGACTGGTTGACGTTGCCTTGATACAGCTGAGATGTAAATGCCCCCGTTGCTCCCGACAGCACCTCCACTCTCTTAGATTCACACAGATTGTTGATGTGAGAACTTTGGCTACATACACTAGGGAACAACCAATCACAGGCCAAGAGGACGTTCGGAGGCCCTCGTAGTCTGTACGTCTTTTTTGGCTGCGATAATTCACCGTTATCATCGGCACAAATCAAATCAAAAACAGTAAAACACAACGATTGAAATGACAAAAGCAGCCAAACCTAAACTCTGCCCTAAACGGACTGTAATTAAACACTTACGAACTGTCACAATACCATGTAGGTCACGCCACAATGTTTGGACACTTTCCATCATGGTGCCGAAAGTGATACTGCAAACACACCATGGTAAGGTAGAGAACGTAAGACACAGCCGTTGACTCCGCGACTCTCCAAACACTAGTGTCGTTGTTCTGTAATTGGTGTTAACCACAAAGCTTTTGAAACAAATAGCAGTCACTGATTTATTTTATTTGTGGATCCTTGATTTATGGTATTTTACAGAAATGCCACATGAAGACACGAAAAATCTATAGACACAAACACAATAATCTATCTATCTATCTATCTATCTATCTAATAATAATGTTATATAGATTATAGATATAATAATATATTACAGTAATATAATAACAATAATTAAATTGTATATATATATATATATATATACACACACACACACACACACACACACACACACACACACACACACACTATTATATATACTATTATTATTGAATATAAAGCTTGGGTTATAAAAGTACATGGAGCAGTGTATATATAATATATACGACTATATAATATATAGTGTGTATGTATATATATATATATATATATATATATATATATATATATATATATATATATAAGACTACAAATAAATAAAATATTTATTTTTATTGCTTTTATTGAATTACTTTTATTATTATTATTATTATTATTATTATTAATATTATTATTATTATTATTATTACAAAGTATTCAGAATAGGCTGGCTTGTGGAAGTAAACAGAGAAACAGAGGACAGAGAAAGAGAAAGAGAGAAAGAGAGAAGATCAGAGTGGGTCACACCGCCTTGCGAGTCCCAGCTGTCAGCTCAGGGGCTCCCAGCACCTCTCCTGGGGTCAGAGGTCGTCCAGCTGTGGTCCCACCCCCTGTCTCACAGGCACAGCAGAAGCAGATGTTGTGTGGGGTGCCGTGGTGTGGGGTCCACAATCGCATCTGGTTCTGATTATGGCCAGACAATTGTGGCCTTTTTTTCATCTGCTGCATCGCTCGCATGTTCACAGGTACCAGGGTGGTGGAGCATTTCTCAATCAGCCAGTGACAGCTTTACGGTGACCCGTGGATGTTAAGTTTACGACGAGGGTTAGCCGCACTGATGTTCGCTCCACACACGTATGTGCTCTTTCCAGCCTGGTGTAGAGTGTTTAATGCATCAGTGAGGTCCAATACCACCGAGTGTGTTTATAAATAGGTGACACTGAGATCGCATGCTGACTGAAGTCCCTAAACTCAAATTAGTCCAATATTTACAACCCTATGTGATCTTCACTTCTGAAATTAGTTATACAAGGCATAAATGTGTATAAATAGCCAGTCTAAAATAAACAAAGCACAGGTTGAGGCAAACGTGAAGCCCCACTCACGCACACCGCTGAGGCCGCCTCCATCTCAGCTTGGTTTGAATGCCTAACTTGCCCCCTAAGGAAGGTGATAAATCCATGCTTGTCAAACACACATAATGACAGGCTTAATGATATACTGCACGTACATTAACAAAGTCCCCGAGGAGCTTTGGCGAGCCGCCGTTCAGGTGCACATGGTGATGTATGTCTGTCTGCCGTTAAAACACAGGAGCGTGTACATGCGTGTGACTGACTCGTCGAGACCCTCACTATTACTCACCATTACTCAATATTACTCTTTCTTGCAGTTCCACAGCATGAAGTTTGTAAACTGTGTATACAGACCTGCTAACTTCCTTCTCTTCTCATCTTTCTGGAGGTTATTATATTTTTTGTTTCCTTTTTAAATACGACTGAAAAACATATATTGCACCTGCAAGAAAAGTCCTCGTATCCATAAACGGTGCGGAGTTTTCTGGGGAAAGGATTACGGTGACATACACTAGGATCATTCATTGCCGTGGTGACTGATTATTTTCCCAGGGTGCCACGGTCCACAGGCCTCCCCACTGCCTTCCACTTCTCTTTGCACTGGCGGTTATGGTGGGATATCGGTAGTCACTCCAAACAAGCAGAGCTTAAGCCTGAGGTGGAAGACCTGCTAATCGATTCCCGGCCGTGCCGGAACCGAGCGGCAGGAATTTGCTTGTATAGGAAAACCATCCACGCCGAGGCACTCAGCATCCCAGCGGGGAGAGGAGAGAGGTGACGCGGGCCAGGATTAAGCGATCCGGTGTGTTTGGTTTGTGGTGTGTGTTCGGAGAGGTATCAAGTGCTGCTTCAGATATTTATCTGCCAACAGATACACTTTTATGGTGTGTAGATTAACAGGAGACACTTTCGACAGGAAACATTTTCACAAATTTTAAATAAATCAGTCCAACTTTGCAGCTGTAGTGGAATGAACCAAGACCACAGGAAGGTCACATACTGGCTACAGCATGTGATTCACTCGCATTCAGTTCATTTTCAGTCAACAGTCAGCAAAGACGAGATGTTTCTGGCACCTGGACTGAAGGTTGGTTGGTTGGTGATATAACCCAGGATATGAGTCTGGGCTTCCTTCAGTGTGCACCACTCAAACCGCACTTGCTCACTGTAGCTTTATAGCCTGGACTAGACTGGACTAGCTCCCCTGTCGTGGGTACATACGATGATATTTCTGCTTTGTTATTATTCCAACTAGTCTGTGTGCAGCATTGCAAACAGTGCTTTGCTTTCTGTGTTTGCTCTTCCGGCTAGCTGGACCATTTTCTCCACACCAAAACTCAACATGCCTGGATCTGTATTATCCAGATCTCTTTCTGGAACATGTAATTGCATTGTTATTATCTCACTGGAACCCTGGAACCTATCCTCATTAGTACTCACTGGAACCTATCCTCATTAGTACTCACTGGAACCTATCCTCATTAGTACTCACTGGAACCTATCCTCATTAGTACTCACTGGAACCTATCCTCATTAGTACTCACTGGAACCTATCCTCATTAGTACTCACTGGAACCTATCCTCATTAGTACTCACTGGAACCTATCCTCATTAGTACTCACTGGAACCTATCCTCATTAGTACTCACTGGAACCTATCCTCATTAGTACTCACTGGAACCTATCCTCATTAGTACTCACTGGAACCTATCCTCATTAGTACTCATGAACCTATCCTCATTAGTACTCACTGGAACCTATCCTCATTAGTACTCACTGGAACCTATCCTCATTAGTACTCACTGGAACCTATCCTCATTAGTACTCACTGGAACCTATCCTCATTAGTACTCACTGGAACCTATCCTCATTAGTACTCACTGGAACCTATCCTCATTAGTACTCACTGGAACCTATCCTCATTAGTACTCACTGGAACCTATCCTCGATATCTGTGCTACACAAATATATCTGATACTACCATGACCTCACTTCCTCTTTCCTTGTATACGCCAGACTTCCCTTCCATTTGGAGCACACACAGGAAGTCTGCAGTATGCCACCTGCGGCATTGACCAGTACAGTTTGGCTGACAACCATCTGCCCATCAACACCTGCTTGGCTTTCAGAGCCCTTGTGTGGCCCGGAGAGCTTCCTAACTCTGGGCCTGAGCACTGGAGGGGTCCCGCCGGCCTCCTTTCACCACAGCATGAGGACGGCCACTAAAGCTGTCACCACTCCCCTCGTCCCAGCGCTGGGTCCTGGTGGAGATCCCTCTGTTAGCACTGTCTCTGGTCCCCGCCCCACCATGCCAACACCCGCACAACGTGCATATCCAGAATTTATTAGCGGACGAGGGCTGCTACGGATTTGTTGTGGGGCCACTGGTCAGAAGCTTTGGAGTGGAAATGGGGTGTCTGTGCGTTGCCATCTCCGTGACTCATCTGCTATTTCTCTCAAAGTGAGACTGCAGAATGCAGACTTTGCCCTGGCCTTTGCGTCTTAGCGTAGCGCTGGCAGGCATGCTCTGACCCCCTGGCGAAGACCACCTACGAATTCTCGGAAGAACACAGGGCAAAATAATGGTGCCATTTGCCCTGTTCTCTGTGGGTGAGTTGTGTAGGTGGGCTGTAACCTTCACCTTAGCAGGAAGCAAGGAGTGACATGACTGACGGAAGTAGGTGAGCTCCAAACTGCTTCCCATCTGCTCCCATAAAGGCCACCAGGATCTAGCACTTCAGACGGGGGACGGGAACAATATCAAACCCTGGCATGCCACTGAGTGTCAAAGTCATTGGCCATGGTTGAGAGGTGTCAGGAGATCCAAAGTGTTTCTCTCACGACTGGATGCTAATAGCAAGCTAATGAATGAGGTTGACGCAGTTTTTAGCTGACAAAAAGCTGATCTTTCTTGAAGAAATTTAATTTCTTCTCCTCAAGACATATTTTTATACATTTTTTCTTTTGATACAAACTAGTGAAATTAACTTGAAAACCCTTTACGTCAACAGTTTATCACTAACAAAGGCCCACATAACTGACAGGAAGAACCTCACAGACCTACCACACATTAACAGTTACCAAACTCCTCAGCTATGTACATTAGCATATCGTGATAAGCACCAGTAGGGATCCAGCAGGACTTGAGTATGCAGGGGGCGCTGACAAATGTTCCTTCAGCAGATGAACCCAGAAATCCAGAAACCCAGAGCAGTTTTTTTTATATAACAGCATCATGAGGATTAACCTGTTTGTATTGGCCTATTTATGATCTGTAGATATAGTTCAAATAAACAAAACTGATATTGCTTAGTATAAATCAATGCTAGGGATGATAATTACCATGGTAATTACCACCTTCGTAGGTGGTTTAATTAAACATAATTTGGCTTGATCTGCATACTTGTTGATGCAACATGTCTCAAATAAGGGTTCAGGATATGGTTCGGGATATGGTTCGAGATTTGGTTCGGGATATGGTTCGGGATATGGTTCGGGATATGGTTCGGGATATGGTTCGGGATCTGCTCTCCTACCAGTGCTTCTGATGCTCATGGACCCTAGAGAGAAACGAGCATGTTCTTAGCATCTACTCACTGACCTTCACAATGGAGCCACCAGCTTAAAACAAACAAAATACATGAATCTTAATTCCTCTGCATAAATTGAATAAATACATAAACCTATATGTATAGATTCTTTTGTAAATCTCAATCCCCTGTCCTGCGCACAGGACCATTACATTCATGGACAAAATGTAAAATATTAATCACAACCTGTCTTCCATCACCTTCTACTTGCTGTTTGCAGTCGTCGCTAAGGCAACCCAGGTGGTCAGCTGTGTGACATGTGCGAGAGTGTTTTTCCAAGGGGTGAGGTGAGAAGTGTCAAATGTGTGTGGGGACTGGGGTGTAATTAGAAGTCATTCACCAGTGCTGGGACCAAATGGTGCAATTATCTGCCCTAGTGAGTAGATAATTCTGCCCACTCATCCATCACCATCAAGGAACCTGACTTGCCAGCTCCACCCTCACCCCACCCTTCACCCCTACAACACACACACACACACACACACTCAGCGGTGTCCTCCAATATACACACACACACACACACACACACACACACACCACACACACACACACACACACACACACACAGGTGTTACCATAGACATGTACACACACACACACACACACACATTACCAGATATTAGCCAGGATGACTAGCAGTAATTAATGAGTATTGTTTCTGTGCTGTTGGAGGTGTTGAACTGGTAGTGGATGATGTCGTGCCAAGACAAATGCAGAAACTATACCACAGATCTAAATGCTGTAAAAGGGGACGATAGCGGAGGACACTGAGGACTGGACTTAGGACTGGACTTAGGACTGTTCTCAGTGAGAGCCTACACAGCACATGGTAGTACACACATACACCCACACACTACCCACCAAGCAAACAAGAGAATTAGCCAAAAATCTTCAATCTCTTAAAGGCTTAATTGACTCCTACATAAAAACTAATTATCGGAAGTAGATAACAACAGGCAACATATATGATGTACTTCTGAGCATCTAGGTAAATTAGTTGATTATAATTATAGACACATTACTGCCCCAAATGCAGCTCTCAGGCATTCTTTCCAAGATTTATAGGTGCCAAAAGGCGCAATTACTCTAAGTAAGCTGTACAGAAACCTTGGTGATGGAAACCTCCCTGAAGCATAGCTGAGTTCATCACTGACTCACACAATGAGGGTTCGTCATTCACACACACACTCTCTCTCACACACACACACACACACACACACACAGTTCTGAGAGTGACGGTGCCATGGTGGAGCTCTGGGCTAATATCTGCTGCAGGTGGAGACGGCGAGGACTACCTCCGCCCGCTTCATCAGCGCGGCTTCCGTCAGCACCTAGTGGCAGCCAGGGGAGTTCAGCCCGCAGAAAGAAAAGCCATTCATTAAAGTGGGTTGCCAACCTCCAGAAAGCAGAGTTCGCGGCGAGGAGATATCCTTTCAGCGGCTCTGACATCCCACGCAGACAGCCATGCGAGAGAGCACCCAGATGCATAAACACTCTGGTGCTGGATAGGTGTGGCAGCAGCTACAGTTCAGAGGGAGTGCGTCCTGGGCCAGGACCCTGGGCCAGATTACTGGGCTTTCTCACCAGTTTTTGATTTTGCAGCCTCTTTGGATCGCCGCACAGAGGAATGGAGATCTTATCAGAAACAGTAAGGCAATGTGTTTTTCATTTGTGGCAGTCAAAGTGTAGCAATACATTTTTAAATAATCTTGTCAGTCAGACTGTACAGGTTCCCGGTTGGTCACATGACTGATCACATGACTGCATTTAGCCCACTGCAGAGGATTCAGCAGCTCGCTTTCCACGCATTCCCTCAGTTTCCTACTTTTAACAACAACCTGCATATACATTAATCTAACACATTCATATACGTTAATCTAACACATTCATATTCTTTAATAAAACTCACAGAAACCCTATAGAACCTCTAAGACATGATGTCACAATGCGTGATTGATTATTCAGCATTATTAACATGCTGAACATTCTATGTGCAGACAATGAGAGTTCAGGTGTGTGCCGTGCGTTCCGATGCACCTTCACATTGGGACGGCTGCGTTGTGAAGGTGGTGCTACGAATTGATAGTTTGGTGGGTGGGTGTGGTACCAGTGTTGGCCTGGTCTAGGCTAGCTTGCTGGTGTGTGTGTGTGTGTGGGGGGGGGCAGCGGTGGGAGGGCAGCCAGTCACCAGGGCCAGTTTCATTACAGCACACCAGATTTTATCACTGTTATTATTTACAAGGCCCAGTGTAGACCTTCATCGAGCGAGTACTTCCCAGGCAGAGTGGGAGGATAAAATATGGAAACAGAGCCCCAGTGAACTCATGCCCATCCCTGAATCTGGGACTTTGTTGTGGAAAGCTACTCTAATTACAACCTGGATGGAGTTTATTGCAGGGCTGTATGCTGTGCATTTAACTTTAATGTGCACATTAACCATCGGGGTCAATGGGGAGTAAGGTGTATTTATATAGCTGCTATAATAATGTCCAGTTTTGGCAAATATGTTGTATAAGAGTTATGAAGTGTTGATGAAGCTAAATTGTGATTCAATTTTGTTTGTTTGTGCTTTCAAACAATGATATGCAGCATCCGAATTATTGGCATTGTGCTATTTAGCACAATAATTAGTACTGCATAAGAGCTAATGAAATACCGCGCAGACCATATAAGACAGAAATGAAGTGGAGAATGTTTGCATGTTTGATGGTGAATAAGGTGGAGAATGTTTCCATGTTTGATGGCTGGCACTAAGCGTCAGAAGCTGTAAATCAGAGCTTGGGCTGCCTTAGCTGGTTAATGCGTAATCTTGGTGTTTCATCATGGGTGTTTAGTGGAACTCCATGATCTTAATCTCCGATATTGATCTGAGTAATTCCTCTGCCAAACCCATAGTCTTCAACTGCACCACGATTGCCAGGTCGATGAGTAATCAATAACATGAATGAAGCGGTGTCAGATCCCACAATGCTGTGCTCCTACTGAAGTCCTTAAGGTTCAAGCCAAAACAATCTGAACTTGATGAAATATGAGGGTCCCCCCCAGCATTTCTCTCCTGCAGTCAGTACTGTTTAAAGGGCTCGACAGAGATAGAGGGAGAGAAAGCAGAGACATGCCAGAATGCTTACACGTGTGTGATGAGGCACCTCACTTTATGACTGTAATTCATCAGCGCGAGCTAGGAGGTGGTAGGGTCCCCCCATCCCAACTGATGAATGATCCAGCAGGGCTGTGAGTGTGTATGTGTGTGTGTGAGCATGCGCGTTGGTGTGTGGTGGTGGGGGGGGGTGTGTGTGTGTGTGTGTGTGTGTCTGCTATAAATTCAGCCATTACTCATGAGTGGGGGAATCTGCTTGGAGGTCACACGTGGGCTGCCAGACATCAGACGATTGATCAGGCTAAACCCACAAATGTAAGAGACGTGATTAGTAAAGATACTGTGTGTGTGTGTGTGTGTGTACTATACAGGATAATGTACCATTAAATGGCTCCATATGTGTGCCTGGCCCCTTATGTAACCACGCTACACACACTTCTCAGTTTATATTTACTGCTACTGCCCTGCTCTGCTCTGGGCTGATCTCAGGAGCTCCTAACGGAAAGTTCCTGTGTGTTTTATTCATGAGTGCAAGCCCCCCTGCCTGGTCCCAGATCAGCGAGTCAGGCACCCCTGCAGAGGGGGACCAAACCCTGCCAGCTATACCGCCACTCAAAGTCCACAGCCGGGACAAAAAGTCGGAGCCGCCATTTTAAATAAAGCATGAAACAAATGAATTTTGATTAACGAATTCAGAAATAAATTGCTAATTAATGAATGAAATGGTCTGATAGAGCGGTGTGTCTGCAAGACTGTAGAAGCTGTGAAACCATCCCAGTTGTAGCTTCCTGGTTTAGAGGAGGGAGCAGGGGGTGTTGAACTGGTTCCCCCAAGACAACCGAGCCCCTGGAACGGATGATGTCATACAACACATGCACGCACACACACACACTACACACACACACTACACACTCCTACAGTAAAGTAGGAGATATTTCTGAACACTTGTGCTGAGGCTGAGAAGAAATATGCTGAAATTATTCAAATACGTTTAAAAAAATGGATTTAGGGAACAAATGTGAATTAGTGATATTCACTCTTTCCTTTATTGACAGAAAGAGTGTGATGATTAGTGCACAGAAGGCCTTGTTATCCAGCGGAGACTAAACTCATTACCATGTAAAAATATTTATGGAGCGGAGAGACTCTACATTAGGAGCACAGTGTGAAGGAGTGAATGACTAACATTTGCCGTTAGAGGGACAGAATGGGAAGGACTATTTAACCCACACACACACGTACGCACACGCTCTGAATGGATAAACAGTAACAGACACATGCAAATTCATCTCTGCACTGACACTGTAATATACGAGAACAATGGTGACAGTACCGAAGATCTTAAATACATCCAGTTCCAGTCATGAGATTTGAAGGATGTAAAGATTTAACAATGCTGGACTCAGCAGTCCAGTCCGTGGTGCAACCCCAGAGCACAGCTCACCAGCAGGGGAGGTTTCCACAAACACCCGCTAGTTAACAGTCTGCAAAAGGGCATCAAACACTCAGCATTTACAATGCTAAGGGCACTGGGTTGATCTTTGCAGCTGCTGACGTACAAGCCTGTTTTAGGGTGAGTGACTCCAACGTTCCCAAATGGCTTCTCTTACGGAAAGGGAGGAGCAGCTCTGGGGACTTACAGAGACGCCAGGTATTAGCATTAGCATTAGCAGCGCTAAGGGCACACACTAAAGGCACACTCACGACCTTCAGGGGACTACACAGTGACTCATTTGTGCATAGTATATGTGTGTGTGTGTGTGTGTGTGTGTGTGTGTGTGTGTGTGTGTGTGTGTGCGTACGTATTGGTGTATGACTGAGGGGAAAAGAGGGCCTTATTTCCTGTATCTGAAGACACAGTTAAGCCCTACTGCCCAAAGACTAAGACATGAATATGTAAATTCTGACCTGATGGTACAGAGAAACTGCAACTCTTTTTCTTTTCTTTCTAGTCTCCGTCTGGGTTATCTTTTAACCGAACTTTAACTTTTAGTATCACGGCAGCCCAAGAAGAGACATTTGCACTAGCAAGAGGAGGACTGACATCATTTTCACATGCCATCAAACAACACTGAACTCTCAGCTGTTAAAGATTGAAGGTTCAGTTAGTTGTTGGAAGGTGAGATGCTGCCCTTCCTGTCTCTCCTTCATTGGAGAACAAGCCAGCCAATCAGATACTGACATGGTCCCATGGCCAGAACTGGACACTTGGATCCATCCTGAAGACACAGAGGCTCGTGAGTGTAACCGAGTTTGAGAAGATATGGTGTGCAGTCCGCACGCACGTGTGAGGAGGCAGTGCGTGGAGTAGCTGACAGATCAAAGCACAGTGATTTTTATAATCCCTGATTTGGGTTAATCCCTGTTTCAGACTGGATTATTTTACTTTCTATAAATCACAGCCAAGTGGCTTGGCTAGTTAACTGCTAGAAAACCAACATCCATTTTTCATGTTCTCTCAGTGGACAGCTCGTCCCGCTGCTGATATTAAAAGCATACGATGTAAAATGAGTGAATCATTATTGCAAAACAAAATCCTTAGTGGTGAATCCAGCCCCTCTGGTCAAGCTCACCATCCTCATTCTCAGCATCATCTTCCACATCCTCATCTCCTCACATTCTTTTTTTTTTTTTACTCTGCTTTATGTCTTTCGCTGCCCAAACACACACACACAAAGCCCCCCAACACACACACACACACAGAAAGAGAGAGAGAGACTCAGCCATCCATATGACCTTGGAATTAGTTGAGCTTCTGGGGATGTACGGAGCTGGGTGGGACACCACTGGCAGCTTCCAGAACTTCCTCTCTCTCTCGCCCACTCTCTCTCTCTCTCTCTCTCTCCTCTCTCTATGTCTCTTATTCTGTCTCTCTTTTCTCTCTTTAAATCTTTTTCTCCTCTTTCTATGTATGTAATGGTGTAGGCAGTTACCAAAGGTGGAGTATTTCTTAACGTTAAGGTGCCTGCATTAAAATATATGTGTGTTTGTGTGTGTGTCTAATACTCTGTGACTGCAGTAAACAGAACCCTTTTCCACTACGGTGAGAGAGTGTTTGGGCACTTTAGTGAAACAGTAGCACAGTGTCCTGTGCAGGCCTGGGGCGGGCCTGCCAGGTCACTGTTGGGTCAGGGGTATTTGACAATATGGAAAGAAATGGGACTAAAAAAAGGGGACTAAGTTCTAAAGTGAAACTAAACCCATGCTAGACCTAGTCCACTGGCTGAGAGAGCATGTCAGTACAGCACACTGAACACCAAAATTGAATTTAAATTGAAGTAACACAATGTATATGCTATCAGAAAATCTGTGTACGTTTGACTTTAAAAAGAGCGACTAGCGACAAATCTAGCAACTTTTTGTGGTGTTAGTGGAGACTTTTGGAGACTCTGAGATGTACACACACTCTCCCGATACTGTCGTCGACATCAAGCCCGGATAAAGGAGGAGGGTCGAACGTAGAATAGCAATTCCTGCTAACTGCTACTCTTATGCTAACATTTAACAACACGGCAAAACACTGATTTATGTAATTTACGTAAAAATGATTTATGAAGTCATGAAATTATTTTGAGAAGTGACTGCCTATTTCAAAAGCAACAGAAGTTGTTCATTTGTTCAGAGTTCATTTGTAGTTCTAACATATTTAGGGTGTTTTTTACTCACGTTTTTCTCTCCCACAACGTTATTCCTTTACAGCGAGGGCCAGCTCACTGTTCTTCAGTCTTACGGGAGGCCCGACTATATGTGAAAAATTAAATATAAAAAAATATATATTTAAAATGTGATAACGGTTGCATTATTTGTAGTATGTTTGTAATTTAGAATGCAAACTTTTTAATTGCATATTAATTAATAATTTCCATCACCCTACCTCATACAGTGCTTCTCCATAATTAGTGTGGACTGTGAACCTGCTTTTGGCTGACAAGACAGTCAATGTCAGGTTACATGTTTGTTAGTTCCGCGAAGGAAAATCAACAGTTGTGCTGTGTCACGCACGTCGTTGCTTTCGTCAAGTACTCAGACTTTTTGTCTCAGTTTGCAATTGAAGGTGAAAATTGTCGCCCATTTCTTCTACTCTTCGTGTAACTGTCGGAGCGGACAGACTCACGGCACTAAACAAACCTGCCTTTTCTGGGCATGTTACCTTCACAACAGCAGTCAGACACTGTTTTACCAACTCCCCTTCTGTGAATGGCTTTCCACTGCTAGTTATTAGCTTGGCCACTTGAAAGCTAGCTCGAACTGATGATATATTTAGGTGTTTTTGTTTTTAAAATGAATTTTGCTGAGTTGAGGGAATAGCTTTGAGGTATTTAATGCATGTGCGGAGGTTCCTATTGGTCAATTGTCATTTTTACCCCTTCTTTTCAAGCATAGTTACACTAGCCAGAAAACAGGCACTTCTGCTGTAGCAAAAGAGGCCGTTCAAATGAACGTCGGAGGCCGTATAGTTTGAGGACCTCCTGCTTTACAGCTTCAAACATGTATTATGCAAATTAAGCGATGACGTTTAGCGACTTCTAGGACAGCCAATAGCTACTTTCCTTACTGAGGAGTTGGCAACGCTGCACGCTTAGGGCCGTTTTACGCATGCGTGAGACATGTTGGTTATCCAAGCTCGTTGGGATTTTTTAAACAATTAGACGTCATGGGTAGCTAAAGTGCCACAGATAATAACATTTACCACCCAAAGAAACGTTAAATGTTTGTCATCCGCGATTGTGCAATAAAAATAAGCTTTCCAAATTTCAACTTCATTATGAATCTGAAGTTGCAGATAGTTAGCTAATGTAGCTTAGGTACTAATGTCCAGAACAAACAAAATTATAAAATGAATTGCGTGTACAATTATAAATCCAGGCGCAGCTGCTACGAAGATCAATGAAAACACCACATACATCTACATCTAGATGAATGAAAACAGCGCATAAATCTACATTAGCTACTTACCACCTAGGATGGTTAAGTAGCTAGCTAATGTTACAGCTAGCAGACTCCACTTCAAAATGAAATGATGCTGATATGTATACTTGCTCTTAGTTTAGGATGCGATTTCGTCACTATATCTGTCACTGGGTAGGTAACTAGCTAGATGAAGATTTATATGATATTTTGGAAAGATGATTTTTAATTCCACAATCGCGGTTGACAAAACAATTAAACGTTTCTTTTTTTTTTTTTGGTTAGGGTTTTGGTGGTAAACGTTAGCTAACCATGACGTCTAATGGGTAAGACTGGCGGCCCTTCGGTAGCACCGTCTGCCGTAAGCTATATCGGAAATTGCGTTCAATGACGCGCGCATGCATAGTTCAAATCGGGTAGCAAGTGACAAGTATAATCCAGCTTTTAATTGTCGCATAGGCCAGACGTCACTCAGGCGTCATGCAGACGCAAGAAGAAAGCAAAAATATATATTTTTACTAAGGAAAATGACACATTAGAGTAACACACATTACTGACATCATTGATAGTGAGCATACTGCAGTGTTAGAGGAGTGTTAGGGTGTGGTGAGTACACTGCAGTGTTAGGGTATGGTGAGTGGCTGTAGTGTTATAGTATTATAGAGTTCCAGAGTGGAGTTAACACCACAGGACCAGCACTGGTGCAGTGGTGGAGCGGCTGCTGACGGATGCTCATTAACCTGCTGGAACTCCAACAGTGCTGCCCAGATGTAAAGAGAACAGGGGACCACAGCACCGATACTATGGGTTACCCGACACCAGCAGTAACGATTCTTCTGTGGCCTTTTTTAAGACACACACACACACACATATGCGCACGCACGTTCACCCTTGTGACCCTCCCGATGATGATTCCAGACCACTCAGCTGCTGGTGCCATTAGGGTCCCCTCACACCAGGAGGGCCAACCCCATCCCCACCCTGGCCTCCACCAGCACCACCTCGAGGTAACCCCCTCTCCTCCCACTGCAGGCCTGGGGCCCCTTGCTGAGTCTAATGTGTTTTCGACTCTGGGCCTGCCAGCAGTCTCTCTGCCTCCCCGGGGTGTGTGTGGGGGGTGTGTGTGGGGAGTGTGTGTGGGGGGTGTGTGTGAGTGCGCCTGACATTCCTACAGCCGCCTGCCAACCCTTGTCCCCACGCCGTCATCTAGGCAGTGTATGTTCCGTGTGTTTGGTAAATCTCCACAAAAGGTCATGACCCATGGCCTCTGCAGGAAAACAACCAGCCACAAGTGGGTGGGGCATGCAGCAACTCCTCCCACTTTCTAAACTGACCAATTCGACAGCTGAAAGCTGTATACATGGCAGTTTTGATCAAGCTGTGTGTGTGTTGGACACGGGCGGTGTGGGTCTCCGTGTCTGCCTGCTGAAGGAGAAGCCGTGCAGGGTTTCGGTGATGGACGCACTCTCTGCCTTACTCATCACATGTATATTTGCTTTGGCCCAGCGTACCGAACCACGGCCCTAATCCCGCGACGTTGCAAGAATAAACACAATATGAGATTATGTGAAAACAGTTTAAGGATTATGTAAAAGAGCAATTACTTAGCTCAGTCCCTGGGTTCTGGAGCATGTAGACACACACACACACACACACACGCTCGCACGACTCGGCCACTGAATGCATCCTGAAAGCCTTGTCATCTGGAGTTAATTGTCAATCTTATTAAAACTGCATTTTCTTTCCACTGTGCAAAGCTCCTTCATCATGACTGATGCTGAAGTTGCTGCATATCCAGGCATTGTATCCAGCCAGCGTATCCAGGCAGGGTAACCAGGCAACATAACTGGACATTATAACTAGACAGCATAACCAGGCAGCATAGCTAGGCAGCATAACTGAGCATTGTAATTGGCCAGCGTAACCACACAGCGTAACCACACAGCGTAACCCTACACCAGTACCAGCATCTGTGGAAGGAGCCACATTTGTCACGCCAGAGACAGGGGACATGTCGCCCTTCCTCTCATACTCACCCCTACATCAGAGGGGACATGTCCCCCTTCCTCTCATATTCACCCCCACATCAGAGGGGACATGTCCCCCTTCCTCTCATACTCACCCCCACATCAAAGGGGACATGTCCCCCTTCCTCTCATACTCACCCCCACATCTTAGGAGACATGTCTCCCATTATCTCATACTCCCAGAGGTGACCTTCTCATGCCCTGTGTAGCTAAGGGTGTGTGTATAGGTGGAGTGCTGATGGAGGGCCTGTAGTAGGAGACGTGTGATTCATTCCGGCTTGACTCCTTGACTCTCATCGATCGAGCACTTCCAAAGGTGCCTGATCAGGCTAGAATCCTCCCATGAATCTGTGATATGAACTCATTTCCTCACGGTCCATGGTAATGTAACCTGAGTGAGGGGCACTGTGGAATTGTGGGGGATGAAAGCGGGTCCCAGAGCCTGAGCATTAACCCTCAGGGTCAGCAGCGTTATCCACCACTCTTCCCAGTTAAACTCTCATTTTTGCATTGCAGGGGAAAAAGCCTGAGATGGATTACAAGGTTCACTTGAAGAGATTTACAGATAATTAAATCAATTGGTGGGACGGATCAAAACCAGAACCTCCAAAATTACTGGAAGTCGAGTTTCTCACTTTGTGTGTTTTTTTCCTTTTCTTCTACTGAGACAAAGACACATCAACGTTATACAATCAAAACTCTGAAATCTGTACATGCAGTTCTGTACATCGGTTGAATGCAGGAAAAACAACAGCTGAAGGGAAAAAATGTGACTTAATGCAACTTCATCTAACTTATTACAATGATGTTTCAAAACGTTTAAATCATGCTGTTTGAGCATTTCATCGT
>JAGXOD010000078.1:600000-652500 GCA_020368025.1 Brachyhypopomus occidentalis
CTTCTCTTTGAGGACAGATGAGCATTTTTAGAGTTTTAGCAATTTCAGACAGATCTATTTTTTTTTTCTATAAACTTTCACCTTTTAAATGTTTGCTTGTTCTGCCAGGTACAGTTCTGTATTCCAAGTTTTAATCTGTTTCTTGCCTTAAAGATTATGGGTTGAAATCTCTACTCTACTCTCCAAACGATCTGAATTCATCAAACTTCCAGTCACACCCATCTCGAACTGCCATGCGATGTGCAGTAGACTCTATAAGCAGCTTAGCGCACTTCAGGCAGGAGTCGGAGTCTTATTTATGGCTGCCTTGTACATTCCTCCAAAAGGCTCATTTCCTGTCCTCATAAAGTGATTATGAAGCATTATAACACCTCCCAGGATGAGAAATCCACGTTTAGCGGTTTTGTTTGTTATCAGATGGCGGTGAATGTGCGTCAGCTCCAGGTGAGGCCTGACCTGCACGGCGGCGATTATTCTGGCCAGCTGATATGAAAAGCATGTGTGGCTGGTGGCCTCTTCCTGTGTGCTCACCTCTTGTCCTTTGTGCTGGTTCTGGGAGGGAGGAGCCAGGCGCTGGAGCAGCCCCACCCCCACACCTGCAAACCTCAGGCAGGCCACACGATACCGGGCAAGGTGCCGTCACAAGCAGCCTGAACCAAAGCACCTGGGCGAGAGAGAGAGACGCAGAGAGGATGCCCCTTCCTGAGGTCAGATGTAGGTCAGGGGTCATCCATGTGTGAGCTGTGAGCTCTAATGTTGATGCTATATCACCCTAAATGAAGTCTAGGACCAAGGAGGAGAGCAGACCCCAGATGACCCGCAGGGCGGAGAGGAGACCCCAGATGCCCCGCAGGGCGGAGAGGAGACTCCTGATACCCCGCAGGGCGGAGAGGAGACCCCAGATGCCCCGCAGGGCGGAGAGGAGACCCCTGATGCCCCACAGGGTGGAGAACAGACCCCTGATGCCCCGCAGGGCGGAGAGCAGACCCCAGATGCCCCGCAGGGCGGAGAGGAGACCCCTGATGCCCCGCAGTTACTCTACAAGCAGAACGAAATGAAGTTTTCAACGTGACAGTGATCAGTAAAGGTTTTACCCTGCCTAGGGAGAGACTTTATGTTTGGATTGGAGCCACAATGTCAAATAATGTCAAACAGCATGAATGATCAACCTTTCCAACACTGGGTTTACAGAGTGATCTAGACTCTGGAATACGGAGCTGGCTGGAGAGGTTGTGGGTCCATGGTTGACCGAACACATGGGACAGAAACCATGTGTATGTGTGTCACTGTGTGTGTCTGTGTGAGTGTGTGAGTGTGTGTGTGTGTCACTGTGTGAGTGCTTGTGTGCGCGTATGTCAGTTTGGGTGTGTGTCCGTGTGTGTGTCCGTGTGTGTGTGTGTGTGTGTGTGTTGTTATGCCTGATCCGTCACTGGCTGAGTGGCGTTCACTCTCGGTTTCCTGGGCGCCTCAGTCAACAACACATTAAAAAAGAAAGAAGGAACACAGAGAAAATCGCCCCCTCTGTCATTCCCATGGTACGTATTCCTGGCAGGCATCGCTGCGTGTCTGCCATTTCCCAGACGCCGCCTAATGGGCCTTCCCCGAGCCCCAGAACGCGGCAGACGTGCCGGAGGTGTGATCAAAACCCACCGATGCTGGCATGAGGAGGGGGGATCACAGGCTATTTATAGGCAGTGACGAAAGTTTCAGTGTCCCTGTGTCTAATGTGTGTGCACACCCACACTCACACACACGCACACACACATACATACATGTACAAAGATTCATGCAAATGTCTACACTCACACACTAATGCTGGATGCAGGAAATTGCAGTGTTCTTAAGGAAAAAAGCTAATTTTGGATGGCGTCCAAGAGTGAAGATAGGACCTGATACCAGACAACACTCAAGCTGGGTTGTTTCTCCACAATGTCGTACCCTCTCTGAAATTAACAACATTCCTGGCATCGCCACATAGTAATACTGACCCGTGCGTGTATGACAGGTTACGTCAGTTTCTCCAAATGAAATTTGAACCTGTCTGATTTAGCGAGCAGGCCTCACAAACCACAGTAGATAGCAGAAGTAGTCTGGAGACCAGGGACGTATCCCACGATCTCCTGGCTATTAAGGTTACAACGCTTTTGGGAGGCGATGTTCTGGCCGTTGAAGTTATTGAGCGTAGCCTGATGGCTAGAGCCCAGGTCTGGTCTCCTCTCCACTTTGGACAGGGTTGTAAACTGTCTGTCTGTCTGCCGTGCTGTCTCACCAATGGCGTCCAGGACCCAGAATGCCCTGTTCAGGCTCCCTGCTTCTCATGCATTCCTTCCTGTTAGAAGCAGAGCTTTCGTGACAGTTTAGGCTTGGGAGTAACATAACCTAGGGGAGTGTGTGGGTGTCTGTCTGTCTGTCTGGCTGTCTGTCTGTCTGTCTGACTGTATAAGCCTCAGGGTGATGTTGCTATCATTGCATGGTCTCAACAAGCCCTAGTCATCGAGTGTTCCTCAGTAGGGCCTGAATTCACAGCGGAAATAAGTGGAGTCAATGAATGCATGCAAGCGAAGGAAGAAGGCGGGCTTGTCTGTAATATATACGTGTAAGTGAAGGAAGAAGGCGGGCTTGTCTGTAATATATATGTGTAAGTGAAGGAAGAAGGCGGGCTTGTCTGTAATATATACGTGTAAGTGAAGGAAGAAGGCGGGCTTGTCTGTAATATATACGTGTAAGTGAAGGAAGAAGGCGGGCTTGTCTGTAATATATTCATGTAAGTGAAGGAAGAAGGCGGGCTTGTCTGTAATATATTCATGTAAGTGAAGGAAGAAGGCGGGCTTGTCTGTAATATATTCATGTAAGTGAAGGAAGAAGGCGGGCTTGTCTGTAATATATTCATGTAAGTGAAGGAAGAAGGCAGGCTTGTCTGTAATATATTCATGTAAGTGAAGGAAGAAGGCGGGCTTGTCTGTAATATATTCATGTAAGTGAAGGAAGAAGGCGGGCTTGTCTGTAATATATTCATGTAAGTGAAGGAAGAAGGCGGGCTTGTCTGTAATATATTCATGTAAGCGAAGGAAGAAGGCGGGCTTGTCTGTAATATATTAATGTAAGCGAAGGAAGAAGGCGGGCTTGTCTGTATTATATACGTGTAAGTGAAGGAAGAAGGCGGGCTTGTCTGTAATATATATGTGTAAGTGAAGGAAGAAGGCGGGCTTGTCTGTAATATATACGTGTAAGTGAAGGAAGAAGGCGGGCTTGTCTGTAATATATTCATGTAAGTGAAGGTAGAAGCGGGCGGCTTGTCTGTCTATATATATTCAAGTGAAGGAAGAAGGCGGGCTTGTCTGTAATATATTCATGTAAGTGAAAGGAAGAATGTAAGTGAAGGAAGGCTTGTTTGTAATATATTCATGTAAGTGAAGGAAGAAGGCGGGCTTGTCTGTAATATATTCATGTAAGTGAAGGAAGAAGGCAGGCTTGTCTGTAATATATTCATGTAAGTGAAGGAAGAAGGCGGGCTTGTCTGTAATATATTCATGTAAGTGAAGGAAGAAGGCAGGCTTGTCTGTAATATATTCATGTAAGTGAAGGAAGAAGGCGGGCTTGTCTGTAATATATTCATGTAAGTGAAGGAAGAAGGCAGGCTTGTCTGTAATATATTCATGTAAGTGAAGGAAGAAGGCGGGCTTGTCTGTAATATATTCATGTAAGTGAAGGAAGAAGGCGGGCTTGTCTGTAATATATTCATGTAAGTGAAGGAAGAAGGCGGGCTTGTCTGTAATATATTCATGTAAGTGAAGGAAGAAGGCGGGCTTGTCTGTAATATATTCATGTAAGTGAAGGAAGAAGGCGGGCTTGTCTGTAATATATTCATGTAAGCGAAGGAAGAAGGCGGGCTTGTCTGTAATATATTAATGTAAGCGAAGGAAGAAGGCGGGAAATTCTACTTCAAGTACATTATGTGGCAGTTGAAGAGGACTCCTCGGAAGGCGGAGGGAGGAGGGAGGATCTCCCCTACCGGTACCTGTATCAACATGGAGTGAACAACATTAGGATCTCCTTCTGCCAGATGTTAAGGTAGAATCACTGGGCTGAGGTGGGGAAATGGCTGAAGCATTAATTAGAAATGACAGGAAGGAGGGGGAGGGTCTCTGTCTGAGCCGCTGGGATGTTGGAGGAGGGTCCTGAGAGGTAGAAAACCAGGGCAAATTTCAGCTTGAAAAATGGCTCGGGTGTCCTGAGCGGACAGGAAGAGCCATCCGGCATAGCTGCACCCGTCCACGTCACACCAGCGCGGCAGAGATGGGGGGGGAGAAGCCTGCTTTCCTACTTATGGGTGCATGTGTTGGTCGTGACCGTATAAAGACAAACGATGCCACAGAGACAGAGGCTGCATTAGAGGCGGGGGTGTGCACGGCGTTTCAAGGGGATGATGGTTTTAAAACAAGAGCCGCCTTTAGGGCATTGCTTACACCGCATTATTAAAAAACACTGTTTTATTTAGGAAGACGCTGCCACAAATAGCAGCCATAACAACCACGCAGGTCCCTCAGCTCCAGATCCATCACTCAGCCCGGACGAGCATTTCTGAAGCTATGAATAAAACGAAAAGACTTACGATGTGGAGGAAGTGAGGTATTTCAGACAGACGGACTGTGTTTGTGCTTTAAATACTTCCTGTTGCCCCGGTGACGTGCAGTGATGGAGTGTGTGAATCTAGGCACCGAGTTGCTGTACACAGACATTTAACAGAATGACTGAATGTGACTTCAGTGTACTTACCTGCTTAAGGACATGCTGAATGAAACCTTGTGTCCATTCATTACACTCATCTGCCCCAACTGAACATTACGTTGATAATGCCTTTCCACTAGTCCGTCTGTCTGCATGGGTCTGAACACGTCAGCTCTCCCTGGACCTCCCCAGCTCTCCCTGGATGTCTCCATATCTCCCTGGATCTCCCTGGATCTCCCAGGTCTCCCTGGATCTCCCCGGACCTCCCCAGGTCTCCCTGGATCTCTCCGGATCTCCCCAGGTCTCCCTGGATCTCCCCGGACCTCCCCAGGTCTCCCTGGATCTCCCCGGATCTCCCTGGATCTCCCCGGATTTCCTCAGGACTCCCTGGATCTCCCCGGACCTCCCCAGGTCTCCCTGGATCTCTCCGGACCTCCCCAGGTCTCCCTGGATCTCCGCAGACCTCCCCAGGTCTCCCTGGATCTCTCTGGATCTCCCCAGGTCTCCCTGGATCTCCCTGGATCTCCCCGGACCTCCCCAGGTTTCCCTGAGTGTGGTATTTGAACCCTCCATTTCCTTTGCACCCAGTCCCCATCACCTTTAATGAAGGACATTAAATTGTGTTTATTTTAAACTTTAGTCTTACATGATGGATGGTTTACCAGTAATAATCAACAAAATATTTATGGAGCAGAACATCTAATCATGGCACAAATAGGTCTTTTTGATTAATTGTGGCATTGTTGACTGGCGGATGAGATGAGCTGAGCACAGTTGAGGCTAACAGGAAGAATCATGACCCTGCAGCAGTGGAGAGGTAATCTGGTAATCTGGTAATCTGGTCTGCGTTAATCTCCAGGGGACAGCAGCTGCAACGTGGGACAGGCAGGGCCAGTGAGGAGGCGTGTGCTGTACGTGAGGATATATGGGGGCCCCTTCCTCTGGGCTAGCGGAGCCACACACACACACACACACACACACACACAGTCCCGCCGGAGCCCCATCTGAGGCCCTGTTATCCGGGCGCCTGGACCACCGGGACAGCCCACCACAGAGGATGGACAGTGAGAGACCTCGTGTTTTAGGAGCTGTTGAGAAACATGCCATAAATAATAACAGAAGATACATGTGTGTGTAGGACTGTGCCTTAGAGAGTGTGTGTGAACGACAACAGGCGCCACCCGTCCCTCTGCTCCTCACTCCCTCCGTCTTCTCCTCCCCTCACTCCCTCCGTCTTCTCCTCCCATCACTCCCTCCGTCTTCTCCTCCTCTCTTTTCCTACATCCCTGTCCTCCTCTTCTTCACTCCTGCCCTCCCCCTCTCCTCCCGCTCTCCTCCCCTTCTCCTCCCCCTCTCTTCCCCCTCTCCTCCCCTTCTCCTCCCCCTCTCCTCCCCCTCTCCTCCCATTCTCCTCCCCCTCTCTTCCCCCTCTCCTCCCCTTCTCCTCCCCCTCTCCTCCCCCTCTCCCCCTCTGCTGGCTGCTGTGTTTCTCAGGAATGTTCATCTTTCTTCGTGCGGTTCTCGTGGGGGGGGGGTTGGTAGGGGTCAGTGCCCCCCCCCCCCCAATCCCCTGTGGCTATCAGTTAACTTAGTTAGCATGAGATAACCTGCACCCCCCCCTCCACACACACACACACACACACACACACACAAACACACAGTCTGAAGTCTGTTAGGAGGATTAGGTAGTCAGAGATTTAACCATCACAGCAGCTTATGGTGAGGTTATGGTGAGGTTAGTTCAGGGACACCACTGGGAAATCCACCAGATCACAGGCCTGTGTTACTCCAGATCACAGCCATGACATGATTGACATTAGTGGCACTAATGAACTTCAGTGGCTAAATCTTTACTGCTGAACACAGTATGGATCATCCACTGTGTCTTGGCAGCAAAACTCCCACTGATTTGACTGGACAAAATCACTAAATCAACTAAATCAACTAGATCAGTGAGACCTGTTGCTGTAGCAGTTGTGCATTAGATCACCGAGGATCTGCATGCTGCTTGTGCTTGATGTGAACAACATCCATTTGCCACCAGTTGTTTTTTTGCCAGTGGTTGGAGATACTGGAGGGACTGTTCTCTATTCAGAGTTTAATTGACTCCATTCGGACTGAACCGCACGCCCCTGGACAATGGGAGGAAGTGGCTTCCGTTGGGCAGCTGGTGGACGTGGAGGGCCACGGGGAGCGCTTCACCTGTCACCACCACCTTAGTGTCGGGAGCTCGGGAAGAGGACACACGTGGAGCCTCCTGCACCCCCACGTTCCCGGTGAGCAGGGCCCCCACGCGCCACCAGGGGCCCGGACCTGGGTGTATCGCGTTACCCAATAACGCCACATTGTCAAATAAACTGGAGCTAGGCGACACAGTGTGAGAAGGGGGAGACTTTGCCCTAAAATGTTCCAGTCTCCTGGTGCGAGACTTCGGATTACACCCAGGAAAGTCAGCAGTGTTCGATTATCCCTTCCTGTCTTGCTGTGGTCGGATCATGGCACTGAGTTAACGTTACGTACTGTGTACTGCCCATTATGTCTATTACCACGGTCATCTAGGAATTGCTTCTGTCTACCTTTCTCTCTCATTCATCCTCTCACTCTCTTTCTTCCGTATATCATTTCCCCCTATATCATTATCTCTCTCTCTCTCTCTCTCTCTCACACTAAAATGTAGTGTTCCTGTTCTCCCCCTTTTGTCCCAGAATCATCCATTTGGACTGGGTGGACCAGGAATCCGGCCTGGTGCCAGATCCGTTTTACTGCCCTTCCAGACCGGATCCTGTCGGGCCTGCGCGCTGGGCCTGGGAGGCGAGGTGCGAGGGTTAGGGGTTTTGCGTCATGGATGGCTACGTTTCAGCTGAGGGGAAATAACGACGGTCATATCAGGCGCTCTGAGGGAGGGGCTCCAGTCGCCACGGCAGCCAGTCTGGCCCCCATCAGCCCCTGCTGACTGACACAGTCTGGAATTCAGTGAAATCCGTTGGCTCTTACGATAACCCAGTTCATTATTTCTCTAATAACACACGGCGGCTGCAAAGCTATTTTCTAGTTACAGATTCGATGCACGTGACTGTTCTGGGACAAATCCGCTGATTTTAAAACCTAAAAAAAAAAAAATTACGAGCACAAATCCACCACGATCACCTCATGACACCTTCAGAAACTGACACCTGATGACTTTATGAAAGAGTGAGAACAGTGACCTCAATAACGATAGCTGTGATTGGCTCCTGACATCAAGGCCCCCTTGGCCGTCAGCATCACAGCAACTGGCCGTTTTGTTTATTAAAGGGAGAATTTAAAGAATGCTTTCTTCTGTTGGAGTCAAAATTAGAAACACACAGATACCAGAGCCCAGGGGCGATGCGCGCCTCTCTCTGTGCAGAAAGTGGCCAGAGTCCCTAAACGGAGGCCGTGACCCAGCGCAGACCCGTCTGAAAACCTCGCCGAAGGACGCTCATCTCTGTTTTCTGTTTGCTGCATGCATGTGTGTGTTTGGTTAGCCGTTCCACGTTGCCTCGCAGAGGTCGTGACCTTTTGCATCTCTCCCACACAACAGTTAGCCCCGCCCCCCCCAACCATACACCTCGCTGTGTTCACCACGGCTGCAGCAGTGCCTGAGGGGCTGTTTGAACTCCAGACCCCCCCCACGCCCCCCCCCGTTTCCCCTTCTTCTGTGGGAGACATGGACACAGAGACGTGGGGGGAGGAAGCGTCTGTCCCCAGGGACGGGGTCCAGAGTGCAGGGACAGCAGGGCTGGCCTCAGAGAAGGAAGTGTGTGGATTACCAGTCCTGGTCTGGAGATGTGAGGACAGGCAGGATACACACACACACACACACACACACACACACACACACACACACACACACACACACACACACACACACACACACACACACACTCACACACACACACACACACACACATACATATATATATACACACACACACACACACACACAAACATATAGACACATACACACTCATACACACACACACAAACATATAGACTCATACACACACACACAAACATACAGAAACATACACACTCACACAGAAAACAGCATTATTTATTATTTGCTTCTTCCGCAGAGCGGGAGAGAAAGGGGCTGGTGTGTGCGCCCTTCCCCACTCTCATTTACCCACCATGATGGCTCCATTTCACAAGAGCTCCCAGATGAAATGGCTGCCTACAGAGGGATATTACTCACTGCTGCAGGGCTGCCAAGCCCAGCAACGTCCACCATCAGGGCCTTTCAAGGCAACCATTCATATGTGCACTAGTTTTCCTCCTTTCCTAGTTCCTGTGTAGAGGATTTTTTTCCTGCTTTGGATTCAGAAAGAACATGTTCACCGAGGCCCCTATGAGCAGCACTTCAAAAGGGTGTCATGTCTAGCAGACCTGTAGAGAGAGAGAGAGAGAGAGAGAGAGAGAGAGAGAGGGGAGAGAGAGAGAGAGAGGGGCAGAGATAGAGAGAGAGAGAGAGAGAGAGAGAGAGAGAGAGAGAGAGAGAGAGAGAGAGAGAGAGAGAGAGAGAGAGAGAGGTAGAGGGAGAGAGGGGGTGTAGACATAAAATGAACTGGACAATAAAAGACTAGGAAAGGAAAGATCATATCTGCCCGTCTGAGACATGTTGGCCAGTCTTGGGTTGGCCGAGGAGCTCTGGAAACAGCAGGTTAAGCTGTGGGTCCATTAGCGAAGTGTGTGGCTCCCTCTCAGAGGGGGACTTTAACGGCTAGCGTGTTCAGCACAGCTGCAGTGGCACTATAAACTAGCCTGCCCAGCTCCAACTCATCCCACCGGGGCCTTAAGAGTCACAGTGAACTCCAGCAGTGTTACAACACCTCTCTGGGTCTGGCTTTCACAGAGTACAACAGGTCAGCGCTAGCAGTGCTAGCGTGGAGCAGTGCTAACCAGGAAGGGCTGATGAGTTGTAATGTTGTTGGTGGCCAGGAGAGGCATGTGAACTCCCCCCCTCTTTACCTCACCTCCACGCCGGGGGTAGGAGAGCGCCTGGCCCTGTGGAGCTGCGAGCGGCACGTCTGATTGGGTGGCAGGAAGAGGCCTGCATGAGCAACAGGAAATGGCAGGTAATCTAGCAGGAAGTGCCGTGTCCTGGACGCTAGGCCTGGTCCGCTAGCCCTGGTCTGCTTAGTTTGGGTCCAAGCTCTTGTCAGGCACTTACTCCACAAATACAGGATACGGAGAGCAGACGCTGCCTTTTCTCAGAAGTCCGAGCGAGCCTGATCACAGCCACGAGTGTGTCGTGAAACTCTGATCTGTCAGTCTGTCGCTAAACTCTGCACTGCAGGTCTGTGGCTAAGGTTTGAGCTGCAGCTTGTTCGCTGAACTCTGACCCATGAGTCTGATGCTGAACTCTGACCCATGAGTCTGATGCTAAACTCTAACCCATGAGTCTGATGCTGAACTCTGACCCATGAGTCTGATGCTAAACTCTAACCCATGAGTCTGATGCTGAACTCGGACCCATGAGTCTGATGCTGAACTCTGACCCATGAGTCTGATGCTGAACTCTGACCCATGAGTCTGATGCTAAACTCTAACCCATGAGTCTGATGCTGAACTCGGACCCATGAGTCTGATGCTGAACTCTGACCCATGAGTCTGATGCTAAACTCTAACCCATGAGTCTGATGCTGAACTCGGACCCATGAGTCTGATGCTGAACTCGGATCCATGAGTCTGATACTGAACTCCATGAGTTGGTCAGCCCCTGAATCCCTTCCGTTCATAAAGTGTCTCATGAAATCCTTTTCAAATATGATGTGCATTTATGGTTTATACATATATATTTGTGTTGCGTCCTTTTATAGACAAAGATAAACCCCTGTGAGTGTTGCTATATTCTCCATTTACAAGCAGATCGACTAGTGGGAACTGGATAAATAAATCCTGCACCGGGAGGCTGAGAGAACTACGTCAGTCAGTTGCCGCTAGCGATCCAGTGCTCCAGTGAGGATGGCTCAATAAAAGATCAAGTTAAACTGCTCGCTCCTGCTGTTTGGGTATGACAGGGGCCCCTGGGGGCCTTTTCAAACTCCTGCACGGCTGCCTGTTTGCTGTGGTGGGAGGGGTTAGCAGAGACCCGCCTGGGTTTCACTGGGGCCCCACACGACCCCGCAGGTTCAGGGGGTCAAATGCAAAAGTGACAATGTGGATAATTGCCGGCTAAAGATAATGGCCTGCTGATTGAGATCAATTACTTTCCATGGGTGGAGACGGAAAAACAGTGAGGTGAACTCTGACCCCTCAAGATGTCTACTGGTGCGGAACAGTAAGACATGAGGATGTCTGGCTGACGGAGAGAGGACACACACACACACACACACAGACATGCATGTACATGTACGCACGCACACACACACACACACACACACACATTCACACATACACATCCGCACATGCACATGCACACACACACACAAACACACACACACACACACTACTGGCCCCATTGTATGCAAAAATAATGTCCTGCATAAATAGGAAAGTGCAAATAACACACAGTGTTTCAAACACCGAAATGATGGCGCTGCCTGACACCACAATTAAACAAGGGTTTAGGGTTAGGGTTTATGGTTAGGATTAGGATTAGGATTAGGATTAGGGTTAGGATTTAGGGTTTAGGGTTGGGGTTAGTGTTAGGGTTAGGATTAAGGTTTAAGGTTAGGATTAGGGTTAGGGTTAGGGTTTAGGATTAGGGTTAGGATTTAGGGTTAGGATTAGGATTAGGGTTAGGATTTAGGGTTAGGATTAGGATTAGGGTTATGATTTAGGGTTAGGATTAGGTTTAGGCCTTATACCTCTGTCTCCCCTGGTCTGGAACAAGATGTGGACAGGTGTGTACAGGACAGGTGTGTACAGGACAGGTGTGGGGACCTCGTGTGCTCTGCAGACCGACTTCTGACGCCCTGTGTCTGAACCTCCTCAGGTTGATCTTGGACAGCAGTGTCTTTTTGTGTGCTTAGTATTTAATAAAGCTGGCAAACTCATACTGTGCTCACAGCATTGCATAATTCTGTGCACACCTGCAGACATTTCGCACTGCTTTGTTGACAAACCCATGGATTACATACTGTGCATACTGTGCACTGAACTGAGGATGTCAGTCTGACGGCTGTGCTGACAGCTGTGCTGACGGCTGTGCTAACGGCTGTGCTGATGGCTGTGCTAACGGCTGTGCTAACGGCTGTACTGATGGCTGTGCTAACGGCTGTGCTAACGGCTGTACTGATGGCTGTGCTAACGGCTGTGCTAACGGCTGTGCTGATGGCTGTGCTAACGGCTGTGCTGACGGCTCTGCTAACAGCTGTGCTGATGGCTGTGCTAACGGCTGTGCTGACGGCTGTGCTAACAGCTGTGCTGATGGCTGTGCTAACGGCTGTGCTGACGGCTGTGCTGATGGCTGGGCCAGCTGAACAGGCCTGGTTTGGGGGGGGGGTCGTGCTACTGCTGCATTTCCCTCTCTGAGTAAAACATTCAAATTGGAGAGGAGAGTCTGTGATGCAATCACACAATGAGCCATTTCTTCTCCAGCTAGTTTACATACTGGAGGTTCCTCAAGAGATACACGCACACACATACACACACACACGCACACACACACACACACACACACACGCGCGCACACACAGTCAAAGAGCCGAAGAGAGAAACCAGTCATTGCATGACATGAGAAACACACATTTCATTTGTTCACATTTCACAGTTCATTTATGTGCAAACACACAAACACACACACACACAGAAATATACTACACATACACAGGTAATCACTGTCCTCTGTAACAGGACATGTAACAGGGCATGTAACAGGGCATGTAACAGGACATGTAACAGGGCATGTAACAGGACATGTAACAGGGCATGTAACAGGGCATGTAACAGGACATGTAACAGGGCATGTAACAGGGCATGTAACAGGACATGTAACAGGGCATGTAACAGGGCATGTAACAGGGCATGTAACAGGACATGTAACAGGGCATGTAACAGGGCATGTAACAGGGCATATAACAGGGCATGTAACAGGACCTTCCCCGGGAAGGTGAGAGTTCAACTACAATACTGAATTATACAGACTTGGGCAGTTCACCAACTGACACGGGTTAAAGAAGCTGAAAGAGAAATCACACTTCGATCATCTCTTTGGACAGTTACTGGGTTTATGCAGTGTTTACTTAGGAGTGGGTTGAAGCCACGAGCTTAACGTAAGTTCAGCTACCAAGCAGAAGAGGCTAATCTTCACAAATTAGGATGACTCACACTGAAAACCTGGCACGGATTCCTCAAAACACTCCACCAAGTGAAGAAAGGTTATTTCGAGAAAAGCGTCCGTAACGTGTCAGGATCTGCCCATTAGCTGAGTGCTCTAGTCTAATCCCAGCCAGTAGCCAATAGGCTGTTGTGCTGTTTCCATGGGCACATGTTTGCACGCTGTTGCCGCAATGTCGTTTCTGCTGTTTTTATTCATTTGGACCACAAATACATATTCCGCCATCCCATCTGGTGTCACCATGCCAACCGACAATCTTGTTTTCACCCCATAATATCTTGTGGATATTTCTGCGCGAGTTCACTGTCCTCTCACATTTTACATTCATACTACAAATGATTCAGTTATTCAAACCCTTTCGCATCATCTCCCAGCTCAGCACGGTTCTGCTATGTTTTATGGTTGCTCCGTCAGCGTGGATGCGTTGTCACAGCGACAGCAGATGCACACAGTGCGGTTCAGTAAACGCCTCTGAGGTTGGTGGAGCGCGGCGAGAGCTTCCTCTAACCCCGTCTCGCCTGCACTGCTGCGACAGGGGGCTGACACAGACAGCACAGAGCCCTCGGGGCAGAAGACTGGTGCATGTGCATTTTTGTGTGAGTTTTATAGCGTACGTGTGTTGCTGCCAAGATAAATTACTGCACAAGAGGTTATTAACAAACCTCAAAAGGGTGTCAGATAATGAGACAGTCTGATGCACTCTCTCTCTCTCTCTCTCTCTCACACACACACACACACACACAGGATGATCTAGTGTACCTGTTGCTGTGTGTATAAACATGACAGTCTCTTTTGAGCTCAGATAACCAGCGGCAAAACATACCAGAGTGAACAGCTCACTGTGACATGAGCAAACAACAGCCTCAGAGCAGGATTAGGTTAGAGAGGGCGAGAGCGAGAGATTTGCGCTGTCAAGTCAAATTATTTTGGGATCTTTATGTCAGTGTCTGCAATTATCTGAACTGAAAAAACTGAGGAAGAGTGTATCTATAATGCATCTATAACCCCTTATATACATATTTATATTACACACACACACACCTATATATAAATGTCCAACAGAAAAGGGGAATTACAGAAAGTTTGTTTGATGATTCCCAGAGTCAGCGTGCGAGTGCACCAGCACGTGAGCTGGATCTCTTTGTTTGCCCGTGTCATGTAACATTTAGCATTATGTGCAAGATTTCAAAACAAACCTCATGCCCTTCTGTGGAAGTGGACTTTGACCTGTCAGAGAGAAGGTCTCCGCTAGTCTAACCCTAACCCTAACCCTGTCAGAGAAGGTCTCCTCTAGTCTAACCCTAACCCTAACCCTGTCAGAGAGAAGGTCTCCTCTAGTCTAACCCTAACCTTAACCCTGTCAGAGAGAAGGTCTCCTCTAGTCTAACCCTAACCCTGTCAGAGAGAAGGTCTCCTCTAGTCTAACCCTAACCCTAACCCTGTCAGAGAGAAGGTCTCCTCTAGTCTAACCCTAACCCTGTCAGAGAGAAGGTCTCCTCTAGTCTAACCCTAACCCTAACCCTGTCAGAGAGAAGGTCTCCTCTAGTCTAACCCTAACCTTAACCCTGTCAGAGAGAAGGTCTCCTCTAGTCTAACCCTAACCCTGTCAGAGAGAAGGTCTCCTCTAGTCTAACCCTAACCTTAACCCTAACCCTGTCAGAGAGAAGGTCTCCTCTAGTCTAACCCTAACCCTAACCCTGTCAGAGAGAAGGTCTCCTCTAGGTCCCATACCCACCCATACCCACACACACCAACCCACACCCACCCATACCCACACCCACAGATACCAACCCATACCCACCTATACCCACCCACACCCACCCATCCATACCCACCTATAACCCAGCTATACCCACCCACACCCTTCCATACCCACCAATACCCACCCACACCCACCCATAACCACCAATACCCACCCATATCCACCAATACCCACCCATAACCACCAATACCCACCCATATCCACCAATACCCACCCATAACCACCAATACACACCCATATCCACCCATACACACCCATACCCAGCTATACCCACCCACACCCTTCCATACCCACCAATACCCACCCACACCCACCCATAACCACCAATACCCACCCATATCCACCAATACCCACCCATAACCACCAATACCCACCCATATCCACCAATACCCACCCATAACCACCAATACACACCCATATCCACCCATACACACCCATACCCACCAATACCCACCCATACACACCCATAACCACCAATACCCACCAATACCCACCCACACCCACCCATAACCACCAATACCCACCAATACCCACCCACACCCACCCATACCCACCCATACCCACCCATACACACCCATATCCACCCATACCCACCCATATCCACCAATACCCACCCATATCCACCAATACCCACCCATACCCACCCATACACACCCATATCCACCCATACCTACCCATATCCACCAATACCCACCCATATCCACCAATACCCACCCATACCCACCCATACACACCCATATCCACCCATACACACCCATACCCACCAATACCCACCCACACCCACCCATAACCACCAATACCCACCCATATCCACCCATACCCACCCATACACACCCATATCCACCCATACCCACCCATATCCACCAATACCCACCCATACCCACCCATACACACCCATATCCACCCATACCCACCCATACCCACCAATACCCACCCATACCCACCCATACACACCCATCACGAGTGCTGGTGGGCCAGTGCTTCACATCAGACAGCGATGAGGAGAACCACTGATTATGACTGATGGAGTCACAGCAGGAAGGCCTGTAGGAGCTGTGCTCTGTGTGTGTGTGTGTGTGTGTGTGCACATGTGAGTGTGCGTGTTGGGCGTGTGCTGAGCTACAAAGAGGAGATCCTGCTTTGAAGTAAACAAGATGGATATCTGGCATGTTTACATTTTAATTTGGTGCCCAATTGTGAGAAGATTGGCTACAAATTGAAAAATGAAGATCAGGTGTGTGTGTGTGTGTGTGCGTGTGTGTACATATGTGTGAATGTTTTCCAGCCTCCCTTTAAACTATTCCAATTTTTAACCAGACTTGCTTATAGAATTTTCCGTGTTAGCACCTGTACCACCTTACCTTGTTTCACACACACACACACACACACACACGCACACACACACGCACACACACACGCACACACATTCACACACACAGTTTTTCTAGCATACCTAACCTGGGGTGAAGTACAGTAAGTAGTATTACCTGACGCTTCATATTCAGGAACCAGACATGTTCCTGTAAAACCCACTTAATTCATTTTTGTCACATATTTAAGAAAGCCATAACTGTGTTTATTGGGGGCTGTTAGAGGTCCACAGGCGTCAGTCCCAGGGCCTTCTGGGAATGGAACATCTTGACTTCATTATGGAGGGTAGGAACCCAATCATCTGTTGAGTCAATCACAGTCTGCCGTAGGAAAGGTGGCTAGAAGTGGTGCTGAGAACCTACCGTTCCAAAGCTCTCACAGCCAGAGCAGAACTCCGCACCCTCCTAACCCAGCACCCTAACCCAGCACCCTAACCCAGCACCCTAACCCAGCACTCCTAACCCAGCACCCTAACCCAGCACCCTAACCCAGCACCCTAACCCAGCACCCTAACCCAGCACCCTAACCCAGCACCCTAACCCAGCACCCTAACCCAGCACTCCTAACCCAGCACCCTAACCCAGCACCCTAACCCAGCACCCTAACCCAGCACCCTAACCCAGCACCCTAACCCAGCACTTACACATACACATACTGTCAGTAGTGCAGTCAGGAATACAAGTCAGTAGTGCTGTTGGCTGAGGAAACTGGACACCCCAGTCGGGTTCAGCATAGCACAGCACACATATATAATGATGATGATGATGATGATGAAGCAGCCTTGTTACACCCATTTGAGTTACACTGATTCCTGACTGCAGACACCTGCTCTGATCCTCTACCTCATGGTGGTGATTTTGTCATGTGAATTACAAAATTATTTAATATTTTAAGATTTTTGTTATTTTTCCACATTGGCATAAATGACGGCACACAGTATATGTACACTGAGATACACTCTCTCTCTCACACACACACACACACACACACCAAACGTGCATGCATGCACACACACACACACACACACGCATACACACACACACACCATGAATAATTCCCTGGCCTGCTTACCTTCCTCTTGTCAGTCACTAACTTGCTGACCCCTATCTGAGTCCCTTTCCCACAGAACTCACACACACACACACACACACAATCTTTTTCCCACAGAGACAAAATTACAGACAGGCACACATGATGTAGATAAAATACATTTAACTTGGATATATTTTCACAATACATGAAACATGAATTTATGAACATAAAGTGAAAAGTATTCCCAATCATCTGCTTCACTCAGCGTTCCAGATCATTCCAGATCATTCCAGATCCTGATGTCGCCAAAAGACCAAGGCCCCTACGCCCATGAAAAATGATTACAAAAAAATTCTAATTTACATTTTAATTCCCATAATATTCGTGTTTTTTCCACTTTCTGTGTTATTGTGTAATGTGGTGTGTTCATATTGTGGTGCGGTTTCTGAACCCTGAACACCTTCAGCTGTGCCGGATGGAGTTTGGAGTCTAAAAACCAAATGATTCTGCTTTGACCAACGTCATCATGCTTGGTATAAAATGACCACCACTGTAATAATCCCTCCTAGTAATCTCTGTCCCTTTCATAATGACGAACAAGTGAACTTGCAAATGATCCTTTATGCATTATGATCAGCACTTCTACTGTTTAAAAAATTAGAATTAGAAAATTAGAAATTAGAAATTCTGTAGAACGACATTTTCCGCATGTTTACGTGAAGCAGTTTGATGCCAAACAGTGTTGAGTGTTAAAAACCTCACCATGACCTGCCCTCTTGCTCACGGTCGTACATTCACACTGATGGACCCTGCAGAATGCATGAAAAACAAAATTCTTGGATAACCTTATTAAAGCTAAAAACACCTTTTTACAACTGCGCTACTAATCCAGATATCAATTGTTGTTTGATGCAGAACCTAATATCACTAATGAAAATTCTCTCCCACTAATGAATATTCTCTCTAGATTCTCAGTGCTAAAACTTCAAAGGGAATTGGTGAACCCACATCATAACAATCTCTCGTTCCCACACTGTCCCGATCCATAATGTTATTGAGTCATTAACACTGCAGGGATGTATAAACATATAAAGAACACCAGCACGGAGGTGAGGTTCTCTCCAAACACGCCCGGCTATCCTGACCGCTGTCCCCTGAGGACGCGCTGTTCCTGCACCTGTCTCCACTGCTCCAGCTACACGTCTCATCGCTGTTAGGTCCTGCTTTTGTTTATTAATTAGCGCTATCTGTCACACCAGTGCCGCCCGTGATGCACACAGACACAAGGCCACTTCCTGCGTGTGCTTTTTTGGGTTCTTATCTTTTCGCTGCCTCTGTTATGCTGAAAAGGCTGATGGGAAAAAAAATTTTTTAAAAAGCTTTTACACACATATGAACCTGGGAAGAGGGTTTAGTTCATCACAGAGCCCATCCAAACGTCCTCCTGTCCTGTCGCTCAGCTGTCCTGAGGGACACGAGATGTGAGTCTTCTGCAGAGTTTATTCTGGCTGATGGTGGTTCCATCGTAGGACGCATGTGCAACCATCTGGATTATGGAGCGTGTGGAGCATGATTAATGCTGGGAGCAACCAGCAGGGCCTCAGCTTACAAAAGAGTTGTTTATTTTATAATAATCCCGGTTGAGCTCCCTCTAAACGTTTTCCCTCAACAATCAAACACTGTGTTAGCAGGTCACTGTAATACTGACTGTAAAGCTTGCAGGAGTGAAGAGACCCTAGCAGAGCAGCTCAGGTCAGTGTTAAACCTGCACACAGGTTAAGGTTGTACTGCACCTGCCCCTGCACAGGTCATACATGAACATTTACTAACTTATAAATGAAGTCATGATTTATATTATGATTTTGATCCCTGAGTATTATATGTGCATTTGTGTGTGTGTGTATGTATGTGTGTGTGTCTACGTATGTGTGTGTGTGTGTGTGTGTTTTGCTGTGTGTGTGTGTGTGTTTGTGTGTGTGTGTGTGTGTTTGTGTGTGTGTGTGTGTGTTTCTGCGTGTGTGTGTGTGTGTTTCTGCGTGTGTGTGTGTGTTTCTGCGTGTGTATGTTTCTGTGTGTGTGTGTGTGTTTCTGTGTGTGTGTGTGTGTGTTTCTGCGTGTGTGTGTGTGTGTTTCTGCGTGTGTGTGTGTGTGTTCACCCTGCTGTCAGTACCAGCCTCCTCCTCCTCCTCCTCCTCCTCCTCCTTGCTGCAGGGTGCAGGGGAGCTTGGGGTCAGATCATCTCTCTCCTCCTGGTGTCTTTGAAGGTGGTGCCCAATGGGTGGTGCCCTGTGGGTGGTGCCCAGTGGGTGGTGCCCAGTGGGTGGTGCCTGTGGAAGTGGAGGAAACAGGTGGTGTGCAGCTCCCGCTGCTCCTGCCGCTCCATATCCTTCATAAGAACCAGACACGTGGGGCGTGGCCTCCAACAGCCGCTCCAAGACAAGAGGACCCAGGGTTTCATCTATGCTCCTCCCACCTCTGACAGCCGACCAATCAGCAAGCGAGCAGGACAGCAGGAAGTATATTACAGACGCCCAGGATGAAGAAAACTATATTAAAACAGATTATGTTCAATATGTAGTCTGCAGTAGGTGTGTCCTGGTTTACCCCAGGTTTACCCCTGGTTTACCCCAGGTTTACCCCAGGTTTACCCCAGGTTTACCTCAGGTTTACCCCAGGTTTACCCCTGGTTTACCCCAGGTTTACCCCTGGTTTACCCCAGGTTTACCCCAGGTTTACCCCTGGTTTACCCCAGGTTTACCCCAGGTTTACCCCTGGTTTACCCCAGGAACACTTGTCAACTCTCTGGTACTCAGAGCACCAGTCACTGGGCAGCAATGGGGCATCATGCCTACAATATGACACTCAGGTGCACTTGGGTGACCTGTGCATAGACACACACACACACACACTCTCACACATCTGGAGGCATATCTGTCTCCAGCAAAAGGACATCTTTCGCAGGCACTGCCCTGAACCGCCCTGTGTAGACGCAGTAAAAATAAATCGCTTCTGACAATGTGTTAATCCACTCTGACAAAGCGTCTTGGCTGTGAATTAAGTTGTCATTTTTTATTGCCCAACTGACGCCTGTTTATAATAGGGGCCCTGTGCTGACTTACGTCTGCCCCGGCCTGAACCAAGATCCCACAGCCTCTTGACAAACTGGTTGACGAACAGGTCTTGTGGCCAGAGATCTGACACGTTGCATTTGAACTCATTATACTTTGGCCATTATGGGAAGCTAAGAACATTTCTCAGATCAGAAACCCTCAAAACACTGGTAGTCAAGATACTTAAACAGTGGTGGAGTCCAGAGCTGGATTCATGCTCTGGTCCTGTACAGGTCCCGCTCTCCTCTGTGAGACTGCTATACAGGACACTGAGCCACAGATGGAAAACCTCTTTTCCTCTCGAAAAGCACTAAAAATCCTCTCACCTCACGCAGTGAGATCAGCAGAGGCAGGAAAGGAGCTCTAAACAGGGGTCAGCTTCTCCTAGTCTTGGCGTTAAATCCCATAATCACTGTCCATTTAAGGAACTCACTCCAAAACATAAAGTCAAATGTGACTAATCTTTGATAAGTCTGGCTGGTGCGAAAAAAAGTTGATGGGTTCTTCTGGGAAAAGCTGAACTGAAAATCAGCTTGTTGACGGCGTCTGGAAAATACGAATCCTCCATCGCGGCGTTTTTGGCCAGATGTTTACAGCCTGGGCCTGTGGACTGTAAAACAGAATATATCCCTGTCGTTAGCACGCCGTCACACACACGGCTACTATAGCCACGTGAGAGCTTTGATTGGTTTTGCGGACATTAGCACAATCTTCCTTTGTGGACGCACTCGATGTCTTTCTGCACACGTTTTGCACTCTGTGTGGGTGGAGATGAAGCTGTGTAGCGTAGCGCATTCTTGGTCTGATAGGACCTGGCGTGATTTAGGGTCTGGCTGGTATTCCGCAGATCCACACTCCCTGTATCGGCCCCAGTGGGCCACGGAACGCCCACTGGCTGCAGTGTCAGACTAAACTGTGGAAGTTCGGAGCCTCTCCTACTGGGAACTTGAGCCAAGATGGCTGCCGCTGCAGTTAGGCTACTAGACGGGCGGGTCTGGGCTCTGCTTCATCTTGGCTCCCATGTGGAGGCCCCAGAGTGAGGGCCCTGTGTGAGGGCCAAGGGTGAAGGCTCTGTGTGAGGGCACTGTGTGAGTCACCAGCATTCCCACAGTGATGCTCTCACTCCACAGGGCCTGAGTAGGGACTGCTAAGAGCTGCTTTGGTTTGAATCCATGCTTGTTAAAGCAACATGCTACACTCTTAAAGGTGTGGTGATGCTCCCTCAGATCCCAGCAATGCATTTGACTATCACAGCACTTTATAACAGGAATTTATAACAGGAATTTATAACAGGACTTTCACTAATGGGTAAGGCAACATCGAAGGCAGGAGTGCTTTGATGAAACCAGAGCTGTGATCATCCACGTTTTATCACGTATCTGAGCCTGAGAGTTGAGACGGCTGATCTAGGTTCCCTAGACACATTATTGCAGTGTTAAAGAAATGCAAAGATGTAAGAACCGTTTCCAGGTCACATATCTAGCTCTGAGATGTGTGATAAACTTGAGCCCAGAGCTCTACTCTGGGAGATGTTTGATCTTGCATTCATGCAACTCTTGGCTTCCAGACCGACTTCCTTTCACTTCCTTTGGATGAAACCGAGCGCTCAAAGTCGTTTCTGACTCAAAACTGGCAAAATCGGCGTCAGGAGTTGGGAAACAGCAGACCGGGGATCTCCACACGCTCCCTCCTATGAAAGCTTCGTCCCGAAAGCGGAGCTATTGAAATGATCCAGGGGATGTGGTAACGGAGACAGCGGTGGTGACAAGACCGCCCCCAAAAAAGGGAGATTTTCTTTTCTTTCTTTCACTCTTTAAATAATGAAGGAAGCTGTGTTCTGAATGACCTTACTGTTACCTTAGCGACGCCACAGTGCGTTCCTCTTCCTGGTGTGCTCTAAATGTAGCACTGTCCCAGGAACTGGCTGTCGCCTCATTTCCTGCCTGTCGCCTGTTTGAATTACGCCCTGCCGAACTCTCTCCCTCCATCCTACCCTATTCGCTTTGCCTCCACTTCCTGGGGGGGGAGGGGGAAGCAGGCAGGCTCTGGGGGTTGCGCGCTGACGGATGCCTTCTCTGGAGACTGGCGCGTTCCAGCGGCCAAAGAAGTCCTGCCCTGTTTCAGCTCAGAGCGGAGGCGATCTGAGGCCTCATACACTTTGGCTGTGCGTATGAGGAGGAGGTGGGGGGGCAGCGTGTGTCATTTGAAAGAAAGTTTCTTATTTGAAACATTGATTGGACAACAACGTATGCGGATTCTCTAAAAGCCTTATTCTAGAGCAAGAGGCGTTTTCTAATAATGAATTTAGAATGACATTAGAATGTAATTAGAATGTCTTTACAATTACTTTAGAACTACTTTAAAATGGTTTTATTGGTCGTCTAATTTTGATGTCCAGATAAATTATCCAGTTATCCACAAATTATGGACTGACACAAACATCCAGATTTCAATAAATTTTCTTTTTTTTCATATTTTCTAAACATTTTTTTTTTTATTATCTTTACAACGGTTTACTAATTTACAATTAGTGATGAATAACACAAAAACTAGAAGCAAACATCTGAGCTGTTACTGAACGGGATCTCCTGCTGGACCTTCTCTGAGGTCACCTGTAAGTCTCCATCTCAGCTTGCCACCTCCCTCTCAAATGCAGGTGGGTCAGAGCGCCACACCTGGCAGCCTGTGGCATTACATGGGAAAAACATGGACGAGCCAACAGGCGAAACCCAAACCTCCTGCACTGGTGCAAAGCCAGAGGAGCTGACCTGAACTCGGTGGTCGTACTGCACCATGTGTGTGTGTGTGTGTGTGTGTGTGAATCTCAAAAGCACAGTGTGACTCTTCCCAAAAGTACCAGCCCACTTTTCCAGTGGGGTTGGCGTTCGGAGGTTCCTGCTGAGGGCCAGGAGCAGCATGGATGCAGTCATTATCTCAAATGGGCCTTCGGCAGGCTGCGTGGGCCAGAGGGAACCAGGTGTCTGGCCAGCTCACCACACGCTCCCCAGCCTGGGAGGGAGGAACCAGGGCTGAGAGAGAGAGCTCGGAGCAGAACAAAAACATGCTAATTTTGGGACTCACGATGAAAGATTGGTGAAAGGGTTCACACCACACACACATGTATACACTTCATATGAAACACACACACACACACTCACTCATATGAGCCAAAGGTATGATTCAGTCAGTATGGCAAAAAAATGTCACACGTTTCTAGAAGGCTGACGATAGGTGTCTTCTCTTTAATGAGGGCTTTTCTCCCCTGTTACCACTGTTTGTCTCTCTCTCTCTCTCTCTCTCTCTCTCTCTCTCTCTCTCTCTCTCTCTCTCTCTCTCTCTCTCTCTCTCTCTCTCTCTCTCTCTCTCTCTCTCTCTCTCTCTCTCTCTCTCTCTCTCTCTCCAGACTTTGGGGCTGAAACTCCCTGGAAGACCGTTAGGCATGAATTTATCGTGCTCGTTTCGATTCCTGTGTATGTGCCCCAGGACCAGGGGGCAATAAACCCGGCTGCTCTCCTCCCGTGCACGGAGACGGCCTGCACCTCCCGGCGGCCGTTTAGGGCCCCCCCGTGCCCTCTGAGCACGCTCAGTGCGTCGGGGTGTTTTGGCTTCACCGGGGCTTTTTCCCTACACGTCTGGCCCGCGCATTACGTGGGAGTAATGAACACCTCCAGTATAATGTGCTAAAGCCCTGATGGTGGCCGTGAGGTGCTCAGGACGTGTGGCGGGACCAGCGGGACTGAGGGCGAGACGGCCAGACTCCAGGAGGACGGGGGCAGACTGCAGGAGGATGGGGGGGCAGACTCCAGGAGGACTGGGGGCAGACTCCTGGAGGACTGGGGGCAGACTCCAGGAGGATGGGGGGGGCAGACTCCAGGAAACTGCCTCGTTTCTGAGCTGACAGCGCTGGCAAAGCCCGGAGACAATATACATACGGTGTCGTATCTGTGAGACTGGACGCCAAGAGGGAGTTGGCTGTGAATAGTAGAGAAAAAGAGTCATTTTTATGCATGCAGGCATGTCTGTGTGTGTGTGTGTGTGTGTGTTTGGCTGACTGAGGCATCTGTGACCTCCAGCTCCGTCTGTGCTGATATCTTCTCTGCAGTCCAGCATCACTCTGTCAGCCCAGAACTCCACACACTCTACACACTCTAACATCTCACCATGTAGCGCTCCCAACGCTCCCCGGGCCTCCTGCAGAACATCAGAGCCAGCTCGGAAGCGGCATGAGGAACGCACACTTTGGCCCTACGGCACCCAGAAACCACAGCGAGGCAGCACTCACGCCACTGGGGCTAAAATATGGAGCGCTCTACAAAAGAATGTCGGCTATTGTTGTGTTTTTCGAAGTACCCGCCTTGCCAGCAACGTCTGGCTAAACAGAATACACGAGAGACGTGCGGTACAGGAGACGTGAGGGAACTGATTTAAAGCTCTCACTAATCACGCTAATGGAGGAACGAAGATCTGGTGGTCAGAAGAGAAGTCTTGGGAGTAGCTTGACAAATATTCATGTGCCTCTTTGTCATCTGAGAGAGACAGACACCCAGAAAGAGGCAGAGAGACACAGAAAGAGAGAAACAGATTTTTTTTCATAATGGTGGCTGTACAAACATGTTAGGAACCACTGTTCAAATATATCCGGCGCTTTAACAGCAGTAGATTAGTGAGCTTGTGGGAGTTTTACCTCAGAATTCATTGATTAGGTCAGAATTTTACAGCAACCTGCACAGCATGAGTAAATAACATGTTGCATCAGACTGGAAATGAGGGTTTATATTTTCGAATAATCTAATGTAGGATCTCTACCTAGTTTATATCACAGCTGCAGAGACTAAAGAACACACGTCTCAGAAGTCACCCCAGACGGATCACCCTGGAGATACACAGCACATATTCTTTAGCTTCTATAGAGCCATTATGTACTTGTCACTCTTATTACTCAAGCAATGTCAGCATCTGGTGTCTAGCTGAATGAGAATCATTCCTGTTATTTGGCATAAACATGAAGGACACTGACAGACCTGGAGAGGGTTTGTTCTTATTTCAACATCACGTGAAGTTCCAGACTTCTCCATCTTGTTCTAGCTGCAGTCTCCATGTTGAGGAGTGGAGTAACTATTGGCCTGTGAGGCGAGCCCCGAGTTCCCCTTATCGGGACGTGCGCGGGAGAGATCAGAGCGGGGCGTCGGCAACGCGGGGCCCGGCGCGGGACCCTGTGGCGCGGGACCCTGTGGCGCCCAGAGCCGCTTCAAAGACCAGCGTTCAGGTTCAGGACCCAGAGCACGCGGCTAGAACCCCTCTGTGCTCGTCGGGAGTTCAGCCTGCAACTCCGCCTCTCCGTTCCTCAGAACGAAGGGCCATTAATCACCACTTAACTGTGTGGGTGGGTGGGGGGGGGACGACTTCTTTGAGGGGGGCAGATATGATGTTATTTCTGTCCAAGGGGGAAAATGCTGGGTCATAATACTGCTGGAGGTCTTTTTAACAGCCCTCCGCCCCCCAAACCCACCCCACCCTCTACACACACCATCTTTGAGGGCATGGCCAAAAGGCTAACACACAGGAGCGTTTCTCTGATGGGGGGGGTTCAGAGCAAGCTGTTGACTTTGGAGTCTCCCGTGTTGCTCCTCGTGGGGAGGGAGGGCTGGGTCCTCCTTACGGGGCGGTCGGCAGACTCTAGGAGCACAGAACCTCTCCTTTCCTCTTTGATGTGGGTCCCCCCCCACCATTTCTGTTCTCCTCCACCACCCTCCGGCGGGCGGAAAGGTCAGAGCTAGAGGAACTGCTTGGAGACGCCACTGCACTGGATGGGGTTTCTGTTCCAGAACGAGAAG
Organism: Brachyhypopomus occidentalis; assembly: GCA_020368025.1. NCBI lineage: Eukaryota > Metazoa > Chordata > Actinopteri > Gymnotiformes > Hypopomidae > Brachyhypopomus > Brachyhypopomus occidentalis. Next base: position 626,140 of record JAGXOD010000078.1, read on the forward strand.
GGAACCCACACGAGCACCTCCACACACCACACACATCCACACACATCCACACACACCCTAGAAAGTGGCCACGGAAGCTTCCGGATGAAGGTCTGTGGATCACCAGTTTCTGTGCCATTCTGTTTTACATCCATTACACATGGATGTGTAATGCAGAGCTCTGCAAATCACTTATGTCTTGATTTTTATGACGTGGACACATGGAGATGTTTGTCACAAATGATTCATATTCCATTGAACATAATATACGAGTAGACAGGATACACTGTTCAAAATCCACCAAATAAAACATATTGATTAATTAGACTGTGAAGAAGACAAAGAAAAATTACCATATAGAAAGATTTCAGAATCAGTATCAGAATCAGGTTTATTGGCCAAGTATGTTTACACACACAAGGAATTTGTTTCCGGCTGTTTGTGTCACCCTAGACAATTTGAGATGTAAGATACATTTTAACGTTTTGATCTGTACCTGTTTTGACTCTAGATACTGCAGTTTCCCATTTCTTTGTCTGGTAATGCACGTTTTCCTATTACGACACATACAGCCCTTTATAAAGAGTATTAATAGATACAAATTTGCCCTGATATGACAGTCTGCCACATACTGTCCTAATGGATGTGAAACAAATGTATTGTGAAATACATCTAAAACATAATGACAGAAATTAGGTATTTATTACAACTAAGGCATTCCGAGGTCCCCAAATAAGCAAGAGTGAAATATTTAGACTAGACGGGTGGGGGAGAGGGGGGGGTCATATGTCAGAGCTGATAAAAGTGTCAAACTCTCTGGCATTTCTGTCTTTCTGGCTCTCCGGCCCAAACTGGGAGGTGAGCCTATCAAAGCAGGCTGAAAATTCCCAGCATGCACAGAAAAGGCACTGGTACATCGGCATGGTTACGGCTCACCCAAACAGGAAGTCGGCTGGAAGGCAGGCTGAGTCTGGGAGGTTGTTGCGTTAGTGCTGCTCTGGGTGAACTATAGCTCAGCCTTTAAAAACACACCAACACTTTAATGCCAAACAAGCAAAGGAGCTCTTGAAAATATTTCCAACTCTTTATTAGCTTTGCCTATTTCATTCGCTCATTCAAAACATCTATGAGAACCAGTACATCATCGTTCTCTTAGGTCTGGTACTTTAGACATATTTGTCACTGATGTGCACCGAAAATCCATTTGGAAGCAATTTGATGCTATTAATATGAGTATTATTTCAATTGTAATAATTATGGGTTAAACGGTGAGAGCGTGTGTAAGGGATTCCTAGACTATGGCAGAACTGCTGACACACGGCCTGCCAAACTCCGTCCTCACGCACACACACACTCACACACCACACACACACACTACATACACACATACACTCACACACCACACACACACACAGACTCACACTCACACACACTACACTACACACACACACACATACAATCACACACACACACAGACTCACACTCACACACACTACACTACACACACACACGCCACACACACACACATATACATTTCATGCCCTTACACAGGTGCACCTGTGAGTGTCAGAGGGCCGGGGTAAGTCCCCATATCACCACTGTTCCAGGGTGGCATGCCACATCTCATCATGGGCTGTGAGCTGCGCTTAAGTGTGTGTGTGTGTTTGGCTCACACACAGGTAGATAACGTGGGCCCACGTCACATCACACTCCTTTCCTCACTCCACTTTCTGCGGTTTGACCCCAGAGTGACCTTTAAATGACCTCCGGAGAGATGTAGTCACAAAGGAGGTGTGTGTGAACCGTAGGTACGTATAGGAGGTGTGTGTGAACCGTAGGTACGTGTAGGAGGTGTGTGTGTGAACCGTAGGTACGTGTAGGAGGTGTGAACCGTAGGTACGTGTAGGAGGTGTGTGTGAACCGTAGGTACGTGTAGGAGGTGTGTGTGAACCGTAGGTACGTATAGGAGGTGTATGTGAACCGTAGGTACGTGTAGGAGCTGTGTGTGTGAACCGTAGGTACGTGTAGGAGGTGTGTGTGAACCGTAGGTACGTGTAGGAGGTGTGTGTGAACCGTAGGTACGTGTAGGAGCTGTGTGTGAACCTTAGGCACGTGTAGGAGCTGTGTGTGAACCTTAGGTACGTGTAGGAGGTGTGTGTGAACCGTAGGTACGTGTAGGAGGTGTGTGTGAACCTTAGGCACGTGTAGGAGGTGTGTGTGAACCGTAGGTACGTGTAGGGGGTGTGTGTGAACCGTAGGTACGTGTAGGAGCTGTGTGTGAACCTTAGGTACGTGTAGGAGGTGTGTGTGAACCTTAGGCACGTGTAGGAGGTGTGTGTGAACCTTAGGCACGTGTAGGAGGTGTGTGTGAACCTTAGGTACGTGTAGGAGGTGTGTGTGAACCGTAGGTACGTGTTGGAGCTGTGTGTGAACCTTAGGTACGTGTAGGAGGTGTGTGTGAACCTTAGGTACGTGTAGGAGCTGTGTGTGAACCTTAGGTACGTGTAGGAGGTGTGTGTGAACCTTAGGTACGTGTAGGAGGTGTGTGTGAACCGTAGGTACGTGTAGGAGGTGTGTGTGAACCTTAGGTACGTGTAGGAGGTGTGTGTGAACCTTAAGTACGTGTAGGAGGTGTGTGAACCTTAGGGAGGGCTGTGTGTGAACCGTAGGTACGTGTAGGAGGTGTGTGTGAACCGTAGGTACGTGTAGGAGGGTGTGTGTGAACCTTAGGTACGTGTAGGGAGGTGTGTGTGAACCTTAGGTACGTGTAGGAGGTGTGTGTGTACCTTAGGTGTGTGAACGTGTAGGAGGTGTGTGTGAACCTTAGGTGAATGGAGGTGTGTGTGAACGTAGGTACGTGTAGGAGGTGTGTGTGAACCTTAGGCACGTGTAGGAGGTGTGTGTGAACCTTAGGTACGTGTAGGAGGTGTGTGTGAACCGTAGGTACGTGTAGGAGGTGTGTGTGTGAACCGTAGGTACGTGTAGGAGGTGTGTGTGAACCGTAGGTACGTGTAGGAGCTGTGTGTGAACCTTAGGCACGTGTAGGAGCTGTGTGTGAACCTTAGGTACGTGTAGGAGCTGTGTGTGAACCGTAGGTACGTGTAGGAGGTGTGTGTGAACCGTAGGTACGTGTAGGAGGTGTGTGTGAACCTTAGGTACGTGTAGGAGGTGTGTGTGAACCTTAGGTACGTGTAGGAGCTGTGTGTGAACCGTAGGTACGTGTAGGAGGTGTGTGTGAACCGTAGGTACGTGTAGGAGGTGTGTGTGAACCTTAGGTACGTGTAGGAGGTGTGTGTGAACGTGTAGGAGGTGTGTGTGAACCTTAGGTACGTGTAGGAGCTGGGTGGTAGAGCCATCACCAGCACCATGGAGAAGCCTTGGACCCTTCACCACTGTAGTCCTGCCACTCAAAGGAAATCACCAAGCAACACATCATCCGCTTATTCTTCAGAGTGTGTGTGTGTGTGCGTGTGTGTGAGTTAGTGTGTGAGAGAGTGTGTGTGTATGTGTGTGCATGTGTGTGTGTGTATGGGTGTGTGAGTGTGTATGTGTGTGTGTATATGTGTGTGAGAGAGTGTGTGCGTGTGTGTGTGTGAATATGTGTGTGCATGTGTGTGTGTATGGGTGTGTGAGTGTGTATGTGTGCTTGTATATGTGTGTGCATGTGTATGTATGTGTGCGTGTGTGTGAGAGAGTGTGTGTGCATGTGTATATGTGTGTGCGTGAGTGTGTGTGTATATCTGTGTATATGTGTGTGTGTGTTTGTGAAAGGGTCAGTGAGGACCTCTGTGAAATCAGCCCACTCCACTTTCTCCATGTTAGACGCGTCTGCTACCAGAACAGCGGTGAGCAAGACCAGCGAAGAGAAGCCCTCGTCTGTAGCACCACGACCCCAGAGGCCCGTAAAAGCCTCTTAAACAAAGATTTGAAAGAAAAGAGTTTATGTAAACTGTTGGGGGGGAGGGGGGGGGGGGCTGTGTGAGAGAATGAAAGCGGTAATTGTTCGCATTCCAACAGTTTCGATCCATAAACGATGTGAACGTCAGGAGAAAAGGGCCCAGCTGTCAGCCATTTCTGCAGCAGATAATAATCTGAGCTCCATGTAGAGCAGCGGCTTCTGACAGGCCTGATGGCCTCGTCTGTGCTGGAAGGCGATTTGAGATGTGGAAGGCACGGTTGCTTTAGTTTAAATAACCTTGGACTGGGCGGCGGGGGGGCGGGGAGTCTCCACTGCACACGTTAGCCATCTCTCTGGAGTGGGTAGGTGGACCAGCTGAGCCTGAGTGAAAACCAAAGGATGAAGGTTAAGCTGTTTCTTCTCAACCCGAAAATGAGCACCTAGTGTGGAGGGTCTCCTGCTCCTCACATTCCCAGGGTCTGTATTCTGCAACGTGATCTGTGACTGATGACACCAACAGCAGCACAGTGTAAGGAAACACATATACTGCTGTGTACATGTGTTTCAAATATCTCCTGGTACTATACACACGTGAGAACGGATATTTACAAGGCCACAAAAATTGTAGCCTAAATCAGCATTGACACGTCTGATGCATAAAACTGTGGTTCGCAGGAAGCACATGGTCACGTCAGTGGCAACACGATGTGTTCACGGAGGTCAGCACCTGCACGGTTTCACACCCTGTCTCGCCGCGTTAGCCGGTAGCGCACAAGCATAGCATGGCGTCATCTTTAAAGCTCGTGCGGTACGGAGAGTGATCCTCACGACTGGGGCTCGGGGAGGAGGCATCGGGGACGTCCCATTTAACGCTGAAACGGAGACTCATCCCTGGCAACAGGCCCTAAGGCAACAGCTGGACACATACTGTACCATCAGTCACCCGGGCGACGGGGCCTGCATCTCTGTCATCCTGCTGGCCACTGACATCCTCAGAACACGCCCCTGGTCCTCTGAGAACACGCCCCTGGTCCTCTGAGAACACGCCCCTGGTCCTCTGAGAACACGCCCCTGGTCCTCTGAGAACACGCCCCTGGTCGTCTGAGAACACGCCCCTGGTCCTCTGAGAACACGCCCCTGGTCCTCTGAGAACACGCCCCTGGTCGTCTGAGAACACGCCCCTGGTCCTCTGAGAACACGCCTCTGGTCCACCGAGAACACGCCCCTGGTCCTCTGAGAACACGCCTCTGGTCCACCGAGAACACGCCCCTGGTCCTCTGAGAACACGCCCCTGGTCCTCTGAGAACACGCCCCTGGTCGTCTGAGAACACGCCTCTGGTCCACCGAGAACACGCCCCTGGTCCTCTGAGAACACGCCCCTGGTCGTCTGAGAACACGCCCCTGGTCCTCTCCTCTGAGAACACGCCCCTGGTCCTCTGAGAACACGCCCCTGGTCCTCTGAGGTCCTGGTCGTCTGAGAACACGCCCCTGGTCCTCTGAGAACACGCCCCTGGTCGTCTGAGAACACGCCCCTGGTCGTCTGAGAACACGCCCCTGGTCCTCTGAGAACACGCCCCTGGTCCTCTGAGAACACGCCCCTGGTCGTCTGAGAACACGCCCCTGGTCCTCTGAGAACACGCCCCTGGTCGTCTGAGAACACGCCCCTGGTCCTCTGAGAACACGTCCCTGGTCCTCTTGAGAACACGTCCCTGGTCGTCTGAGAACACGTCCCTGGTCCTCTGAGAACACGCCCCTGGTCCTCTGAGAACACGCCCTTAGTCTTCAGCATTAGGCGTAGATTCTGAGAATACACCCCTGGTACTCAGAGTTAGGCGTGGATTCTGAGAACGTGTCCCTGGTCCTGGGAGTTTCATGTGTGATACGGCTTCACACCTCAGGGTCTTCACTTTCGTGATCAGTGCTTGACAAGGTAAAGCTCCACCACAGCACGTGTTCAGACTGATCTTAGCCCTACAGCCTCCGGCACAGTAAAATATCAGTGTTTGTTATTGTTTGTTGCCATGTTATACAGTACAGTATTTGTACGATAGGCCCAGCATTCATATTTATCGTCACACCTACAAATATCTATATGATTTAATGACCCAGCATGTGAAGTGTGCAGAACTAATCTACAAAGAAAGAAACAGCTAACGCCTAATGACTTTTAAAGAAAGTCCAAGAATACCAGCAGTAACTTTTTATGTCAAAGTGACTTTTTACGTTGTGGAATGACAGAACCGGGAGAAGATCTCAACATTCCTCTGTCTATATCAGGAAACGCTCGTCCAAATCCCACCGGCCGCTCCCTGCTCTGGCCCTTGAGCCATATCCCACGTGCCCCTGCGTGTGTTCCCAACAGGTGCACCCCCCCGCCGTGGGCTGGATTACCTCGGCCCCCCCCCCCCCCCCCACCGGCTACAGGATGGAATGTTCCCGCCAGGAACACCGAGCAAGAGTACTCCCAGGGTCAGGTGAGACAGATGACCTGCGGTGAACAGAAGAGGTTAAAGGTGAGCAGGAAGTGCCTTCTCGTAGCGGATGCCGCACCCGAACTCACGCGGCGCTGTGGACTGGGGTCAGCGGAGAAGGACAGGGGGGAGGACTGCTGACAAAGACGACGAGGAGGGAGACGACTGGACGTGCACAATAGGTACGGAGACTAGAGCTGAGCGGTCAGGGCACCCTGGACAGGGCCAGCAGGTATTACATTACACTGCCAATACTCTCATCAACACATTAAACCAAGAACTTCTCAGCTGCTGTTTACTGCACCGTCTTGAAGCAAGAAGACAGTGCAACAGTTTTGCTGGGATCAAGTGTCCACAGGTGGATTGGAGAGATCACAGAAGATGAAGAGCGCTCTACCTAGTGCGTATGTCTGATAAATCAGATACCAGAGACGCGTCACCCTGACCTGCTGGGGCTGGATGGAGATTGCGGTGCAAAGCGTGCGTGGAATGAAGCAGGAGGAGGAGGCCACGCACTGTCTCCAGAACCAGCGGCGCCGTGCAGCGGGACCCGTGAAATGCCTCCGACTACGGGGGTGTGCAGAGGACAAGGAGAGGCCATGCTGAACATTAATCACCCTGTCTGTGTGTGTGTGTGTGTGTGTGTGTGTGTGTGTGTGTGTGGGGCGCTGGCCATAGCAAGAGCATTGGGTGTCATCCTGGATGTCATCTTGCGTGGCGTGTAACCAGAGAGAGACAGGACCCGGAGACAAAGGGAAGACACGCGGTGTGACACAGAATACAGTGGGGGAGGGCAACCTCCACCACGACAGCACGGGAGCTGAGAGGCCCCTGAAACACAACGCCCAACTGGAAACTTCATCCGTGTGTGTGTGTGTGTGTGTGAGTGTTTGAGAGGCAGAGAAACACTGCACTGCAAAGATGGAAAGTCACATCTCCTACCTTTCCTGCTTTGTGGAGGATCTTTAATGTCATGGAAAATGTAAAGCGACACCGGAAAGAGCAGCTGCAAAGCCAGTCAGCAAAACCAACGTTTTCCAACATTTCTAAAGTATCTAGTATCCTGAATGTTTTCTACTGTATGCAAACTTACACAGATCCACCAGCTACTGGGAGGAATAAGACGAGCGTACAGGGCATGTGAGGACTCCCTGAAAGGTGAAAGGTCATGGCTTTGATGTTCACACTGAGCTCTGGGGCTGCGAGGCCTACACACTCCTCAGCTGAAGCTGTGGGTCGACTGTGCTCCTGCTGTAGTGATGTCTTCCTTGCACAGTTAACCCACACAGGAGAACTCTGCATACTTAACGGATAGTTTTACAGTGTAAGTGATTTTACAATATAAATGTGTTTTAAAAGCATCAAGCTGACATCTTCTCTTTAGTCATAAGAAGGTTAAGGAAACCAAGCAGGTACAGTAGGAACTTTGGTACAGTCAATTGTCATGCTGTCATAGGTTCACCCACGTCCAGCTTTAGAAGACGTGTACCTAATGCAGAGAATGCTCACTGTACATATAGCAACGCTTTTAAAATAAATGATTTTGTTCTCATTGTATGTACGCTGTCTGGAACCCTGAGGAGCCCTGATCATCTGGAGCCCTGATCATCTGGAGCCCTGATCATCTGGAGCCATGTTCATCTGGAGCCATGTTCATCTGGAGCCATGTTCATCTGGAGCCCTGATCATCTGGAGCCCTGATCATCTGGAGCCCTGTTCATCTGGAGCCCTGTTCATCTGGAGCCCTGTTCATCTGGAGCCCTGATCATCTGGAGCCCTGATCATCTGGAGCCCCATCTGATCATCTGGAGCCCTGTTCATCTGGGCCCTGCCATCTGGAGCCCTGTTCATCTGGAGCCCTGATCATCTGGAGCCCTGATCATCTGGAGCCCTGTTCATCTGGAGCCCTGTTCATCTGGCCCTGTTCAGAGCCCTGTTCATCTGGAGCCCTGTTCATCTGGAGCCCTGTTCATCTGGAGCCCTGTTCATCTGGAGCCCTGATCATCTGGAGCCCTGTTCATCTGGAGCCCTGATCATCTGGAGCCCTGTTCATCTGGAGCCCTGTTCATCTGGAGCCCTGATCATCTGGAGCCCTGATCATCTGGAGCCCTGTTCATCTGGAGCCCTGTTCATCTGGAGCCCTGTTCATCTGGAGCCCTGATCATCTGGAGCCCTGTTCATCTGGAGCCCTGTTCATCTGGAGCCCTGTTCATCTGGAGCCCTGTTCATCTGGAGCCCTGTTCATCTGGAGCCCTGTTCATGGAGCCCTGGAGCCCTGATCATCTGGAGCCCTGATCATCTGGAGCCCTGTTCATCTGTTCATCTGGAGCCCTGATCATCTGGAGCCCTGATCATCTGGAGCCCTGTTCATCTGGAGCCCTGTTCATCTGCCCTGTTCATCTGGGCCCTGATCATCTGGAGCCCTGTTCATCTGGAGCCCTGATCATCTGGAGCCCTGATCATCTGTTCATCTGGAGCCCTGATCATCTGGAGCCCTGATCATCTGGAGCCCTGTTCATCTGGAGCCCTGATCATCTGGAGCCCTGATCATCTGGAGCCATGTTCATCTGGAGCCCTGATCATCTGGAGCCCTGATCATCTGGAGCCCTGTTCATCTGGAGCCCTGATCATCTGGAGCCCTGTTCATCTGGAGCCCTGATCATCTGGAGCCCTGTTCATCTGGAGCCCTGATCATCTGGAGCCCTGATCATCTGGAGCCCTGTTCATCTGGAGCCCTGTTCATCTGGAGCCCTGATCATCTGGAGCCCTGTTCTGAGCCCTCATCTGGAGCCCTGTTCATCTGGAGCCCTGTTCATCTGGAGCCCTGTTCATCTGGAGCCCTGTTCATCTGGAGCCCTGTTCATCTGGAGCCCTGTTCATCTGGAGCCCCCTGTTCATCTGGAGCCTGGAGCCCTGTTCATCTGGAGCCCTGTTCATCTGGAGCCCTGATCATCTGGAGCCCTGTTCATCTGGAGCCCTGATCATCTGGAGCCCTGATCATCTGGAGCCCTGATCATCGGGAGCCCTGTTCATCTGGAGCCCTGATCATCTGGAGCCCTGTTCATCTGGAGCCCTGATCATCTGGAGCCCTGATCATCTGGAACCTTAGTGGCATTGACACAGTGGAGTCTGAAGGGTGGTGCTAGGCTAAACTACACCTACACTGTTTCCACGATGATTCACAACAGTGTCACCAGCCATTATACTGCTGTAAGGCTTTTTGAAGAGACACAGCAGTCTGGCAGGCTAACCCTGGAAATGCTCACTCTCACTCACTCTTACTCACTCTCTCTTACTCATGCTTACTCACTCTCTCTTACTCATGCTTACTCACTCTCACTCTTATTCACTCTCACTCACTCTTACTTACTCTCACTCACTCTCTCTTACTCATGCTTACTCACTCTTACTCACTCTCACTCACTCTTACTCACTCTTACTTACTCTGACTCACTCACTCTCTTACTCACTCTTACTTACTCTGACTCACTCTCACTCACTCTTACTCTCTCACTCTCACTCACTCTTACTCTCTCTCTCACTCACTCTCACACACTCTCACTCACTCTCTCTCTCATACACTCTCGCTCATTCACCCACTCTCACGCTTACTCACCCTCACTCACTCACTCTTATTCACTCTTATTTACTCTCTCACTCTCACTCACTCTTACTCTCTCTCTCACTCACTCTCACACACTCTCACTCACTCTCTCTCTCATACACTCTCGCTCATTCACCCTCTCTCACCCACTCTTACTCTCTTACTCCTCACTCACTCACTCTTATTCACTCTTATTTACTCTCGCTCTCTCACTCACTCTCACCCTCTCTCTTCTCACACCCTCACTCCTCTCTCTCTATTACTCTCTCTCGCTCATTCACCCACTCTCACCCACTCTCTTGCTTACTCACCCTCACTCACTCACTCTTATTCACTCTCACTCACTCACTCACTCTTACTCACTCACTCTTATTTACTCTCTCACTCTCACTCACTCTTACTATCTCACTCTCACTCACTCTTACTCACTCTCACTCACTCTCTCTCTCATACACTCTCGCTCATTCACCCACTCTCACCCACTCTCTTGCTTACTCACTCTCGCTCATACACACACAAATACAAGCACACACCAAAACATACACAAACACATAAGCACACACACACACAAAACAAACAAAACATCAAAGTTTAGTGAAGGCTAACACCAATTTCAAGGACACATACCCCAAACCCTTCAGACGATCTCTGCCTTCAAATCACTTCATCAGTGTCATGTAAATACTACGAAAAGTCATGATATTTTCCGTGAACAAAAATGTGCCAAATCCTCACTGACTCGCTCATCTGCTTTCCAGGCCGGACTCAGCTGTGAGAGGGTGTTGGTCTGGTTGGGTGTCTCTCAGCTGTGAGAGGGTGTTGGTCTGGTTGGGTGTCTCTCAGCTGTGGGAGGGTGTCGGTCTGGTTGGGTGTCTCTCAGCTGTGAGAGGGTGTTGGTGTCTCAGCTGTGGGAGGGTGGTGTCTCTCAGCTGTGAGAGGGTGTTGGTCTGGTTGGGTGTCTCTCAGCTGTGAGAGGGTGTTGGTCTGGTTGGGTGTCTCTCAGCTGTGAGAGGGTGTTGTCTGGTTGGGTGTCTCAGTGTGGGTTGGGTGTCTCTCAGCTGTGGGAGGGTGTCGGTCTGGTTGGGTGTCTCTCAGCTGTGAGAGGGTGTCGGTCTGGTTGGGTGTCTCTCAGCTGTGAGAGGGTGTTGGTCTGGTTGGGTGTCTCTCAGCTGTGAGAGGGTGTTGGTCTGGTTGGGTGTCTCTCAGCTGTGAGAGGGTGTCGGTCTGGTTGGGTGTCTCTCAGCTGTGGGAGGGTGTCGGTCTGGTTGGGTGTCTCTCAGCTGTGGGAGGGTGTTGGTCTGGTTGGGTGTCTCTCAGCTGTGGGAGGGTGTTGGTCTGGTTGGGTGTCTCTCAGCTGTGAGAGGGTGTTGGTCTGGTTGGGTGTCTCTCAGCTGTGAGAGGGTGTTGGTCTGGTTGGGTGTATCTCAGCTGTGGGAGGGGGTACTAAGGGATGAGTGAGGGGGTAGTAAAGGATGAGTGGGGGGGTAGTAAGGGATGAGTAAGGGGGTAGTAAGGGATGAGTGGGGGGGTAGTAAGGGATGAGTGAGGGGGTAGTAAGAAATGAGTGGGGGGGTAGTAAGGGATGAGTGAGGTGGTAGAGGGGATGACACACTGTCCTGGAGTGGCAGACAGCTGTAGACATAGGTGTGGGGCTGCCATGACAACTTCCGCTCTGCTTCCCACGGGCTCCACACTGCTCATGAGTCAGTTCAGAGTCGTCCACGCCTGCTTCTCCAAATCTAATTTTACCTCTACGCTCTGACCTGAAATCAGTTCATATTACAAGCAGCTGGGCTCATCGAGCATTTTGCTGGATGTTCACACAAGCAGACACAATTAGTGATTCCTGGTGGCTCTGAATCAGAACACATAAGGCATCCTGAGTCCTGTCAGGTGCTAATGTCCTGCCAGGTGCTAATGTCCTGTCAGGTGCTAGATGTCCTGCCAGGTGCTAGATGTCCTGTCAGGTGCTAGATGTCCTGCCAGGTGGCTAATGTCCTGCCAGGTGCTAATGTCCTGCCAGGTGCTAGATGTCCTGTCAGGTGCTAATGTCCTGCCAGGTGCTAATGTCCTGCCAGGTGCTAATGTCCTGTCAGGTGCTCTGTAGCTCCGCCCTATAGCCTGCTGCATCATGATCACCAGGGACGAGCGTTAGTAAACAGCCCTCGGCCAGTCTGGCTTATCCGTGTCCCAGGGGAATTTGCTAGAGCTTGTTATCGTTCCAACAGCGCTACATATCATGATTTTGGCCTTATCACTGCTGCACACTCGAGAAACATCAGCATCTATTCGCTCAGACCACTGCAGGGCGGTGAGATGGGACAGAAGCTCACCCGTGTTTCCCTCTACCAGCCCCACAACAGACCACTGCAGGGCGGTGAGATGGGACAGAAGCTCACCCGTGTTTCCCTCTACCAGCCCCACAACATTTTGCAATAAAAATAGAGTCTAGATACCATCAGCATCCTGGGAATAAAAAAATCAACCCCCTGCAACCCATGGGCAGTGTTCCTGGGCAGGGTGCTGCATATACTGCCAGGGGGGCGGAGTTTGCTGCGTGGCTGTACAGCAGGGAGTTTGGGGAGATGTCTCCGCCCACTTGGGCCTCTATAATTGGGTGAGCTCCAGGACGTGAGAGTCCCGGGCCGCGTGTGCCGAGGGGGGCCGCGTGTGCGGTTGTTCCCTGAGCAGGGACCTGTTTATCGCTCGCTGGGCTAAAGCTAACCTCACACACTTATCCTTTTTTTTTTCCTTCCGAGAGCACCTGTGCAACATAAATCAGTAACAAACTCCCCAACCAGTGTGTTACATTTCTAATAAGCGTCACAGTGGATGGGGAGGGTGAGGGGAGAAGGGGCTGTGAGTCTGGGAAGGGTGGGGGGTGTGGGTGGGGGTGGGGGTGTGGGTGGTGCAGTGAAAAAGAATGGCTACTGTATGGGGTTTGTAATGGAATCCATCTGTGGGCCAGCCATGTTGGACCGGCGCTCTGCTGAGCAGTGGAGCAGTGTATGTGTGTGTGTGTGTGTGTGTGTGTGTGTGTGTGTGTGTGTGAGATCTGCCCCAGCAACACTGGCAGGCACTTCATAAATCGGCTGGTTCGGGCTCCTCTGCAGATGTTCGGCAACAGGCCTTAGCCACAGTTAGCAAATTGCATTTTGATTAGTCAGCGTTGTGCACGTCCACCAGTCAGCAGAGAGGATGGTGGCTGAACCAGAACCCGCCTACCACCGTGATGCGTGCAGGAGTGTTCAGTGTTACTCTGTCACACTGCCCAAATCTCAAGGGCAACGTACCGGATGTCTGACTGATCCAATTATTTGAACTTCACAAATATTTCATTAAGACTCCGATTTTAAAGGGAGGTTGCACAATTGTGTAGTGTGTGTAGTCAACAAAGCAGAGAGTAAAAAACAGTGACAAGAAGTGGAGGGACTCCAGCTAGGAGTGTATAGGAGGCGGATGACAGGGGGCGACACCGAGCACTCTCAGTATGGAGGAGGCATGGAGGGGTGGGTGGGGGGTGTAGTTCATGTGGACTACGATGAATAAAAGTCCCCTTTGTGGACCATCCCTGTATTTGTTTGTGTGTGTGATGAAAACGTTCAGTGAGTCATCTGATGCACCAAGTTTATTTTATTTGCTTTGTATGTATATGTGTTTGTGTGTATGTCTGTGTGCACACCTGTGTGTGTGTGTGTGTGTGAAGCTGAATGTGTATGTTAATCTACATATGTGTGTATCTTTAGGGGGAAAGGGTTACATTCCTGTTCATGCAATTGCTGTGGACACTACATCATGTTTATTAAGGCTCTTAAATCAGTGGCTCCAGTGGGGAGGAGGTCCAGGGAGATGCAAATCCACACCGGCCTGGGTTAGTCTGACCCGCGGGCCGGGACGGGTGACCCAGAGGCACCGGCGCCTCTCCTGTGGGAGCTTGGTTTGCAACCTTTTGACTAGTTAAGGTGGTTAAAAGTGCCCTATTTAAAGGTGTCCTAGTGTGTGATGGTGTGTGTGTGTGTGTGATGGAGTGTGTGTGATGATGTGTGTGTGTGTGTGATGAGTGTGTGTGTGTGCTGATGGAGGGTGTGTGATGATGAGTGTGTGTGTGTGTGTGATGATGTGTGTGTGTGTGATGTGTGTGTGTGTGTGCTGATGTGTGTGTGTGTGATGATGAGTGTGTGTGTGATGATGAGTGTGTGTGTGATGATGAGTGTGTGTGTGATGATGAGTGTGTGTGTGCAAGAGTTCAGCCCTATCATGGTGGGCCAATCTGTTCCAGACGGACCAAATGACACATTATTGGATCCAGACCCGACACGGGCGCTGTGTATATTACATTACCAGACACCGGCCTCACTTAAGGTTCATTACCTCTCCCCACAGGGAGGGAGAGAGAGGGAGAGAGAGAGAGAGGGAGAGAGAGGGAGAGGGAGGGAGTGAGAGAGAGAAAGAGGGATAGAGAGAGAGAGGGAGAGAAAGAGGGAGTGAGTGAGAGAAAGGGATAGAGAGAGAGAGGTAGAGAGAGGGAGAGAGAGGTAGAGAGAGAGAGAGAGGTGGAGGAGCTATTACATTGCGACACACAGAAGGCCCTTTTCCTTAGACGCCGCATCTGTGCACTCTCTGCATTTGGGTCCACATTCTATGTCCTAGTCAGCCATTTTAAGCAGGAAAGACATTTGTATTTGTCCAGACATTTGTCCCGGCTCACAAACAGCACCTTGGTATATAGTGCAGGGAATGTGAAATGCATATTTTTAGTGACCTATATGGAGTAAGGAAATGTGTGCCAGTTCCTCTCGGTCTCTCCCCCCCACCCCCTCTCCCCATCTCTCTCTCCTTCCCTCTCTCTCTCTCTCCCTCTTCCTCTCTCTCTCTCTCTCCCTCTTTTCCCTCTTCTTCTCTTGTTCTTTCCCTCGCTCTGGCCAACCCTTTCTCCACAGTCTCGCTGGGAAACTGTCAGATATTCCCGAGTCCCGCACGCCGTGGAGCTCTTGGTCTGGAACACCCAAGACGTTCCAGCCTGGAGGGATTTTTCGGGAAGACATGAGAAACACAGAGGCAGGTGCCCCAACTCCAGCAGGGCCAACACCACCCAACTCCAACCCCACACACAGCCCCAACCCCACACACAGCCCCAACCCCACACACAGCCCCAACCCCACACCCAACTCCAACCTCACACTCAACTCCAACCCCACACCCAGCCCCAACCCCACACCCAACTCCAACCTCACACTCAACTCCAACCCCACACTCAACTCCAACCCCACACTCAACTCCAACCACACCCAACTCCAACCTCACACTCAACTCCAACCACACTCTCAACTCCAACCACACTCTCAACTCCAACCACACCCAACTCCAACCCCACACAGCCCCAACCCCAGCTCCAGCTCCAGCCAGAGTGGGTGGAGGTCACGCTTCGAGCAGGCCGGGGCAGCAGGGTTAACCCTTTCACTCTGATTCCGATTAGGCCTGTCTGATCCCCAGGGAAGCTCAGAACACACAGTGTACTAAAGGAAATGCCCGTGAGCATGATCGCATAGTCGGGATTGTTCACAGACAAAAGAAAACAAAGTTCTTAATTTGTGGATGAACTGTGTCTCTATCTTCCCACAGTATCTCTACCTCCCACAGTATCTCTGTCTCCCACAGTATCTCTGTCTCCCACAGTATCTCTGTCTCCCACAGTATCTCTGTCTCCCACAGTATCTCTACCTCCCACAGTATCTCTACCTCCCACAGTATCTCTGTCTCCCACAGTATCTCTGTCTCCCACAGTATCTCTGTCTCCCACAGTATCTCTGTCTCCCACAGTATCTCTGTCTCCCACAGTATCTCCGTCTCCCACAGTATCTCTGTCTCCCACAGTATCTCTACCTCCCACAGTATCTCTGTCTCCCACAGTATCTCTACCTCCCACAGTATCTCTGTCTCCCACAGTATCTCTGTCTCCCACAGTATCTCTGTCTCCCACAGTATCTCTGTCTCCCACAGTATCTCTGTCTCCCACAGTATCTCTGTCTCCCACAGTATCTCTGTCTCCCACAGTATCTCTGTCTCCCACAGTATCTCTACCTCCCACAGTATCTCTGTCTCCCACAGTATCTCTACAGTATCTCCCACAGTATCTCTGTCTCCCACAGTATCTCTGTCTCCCACAGTATCTCTGTCTCCCACAGTATCTCTACTGTCTCCCACAGTATCTCTACCTCCCACAGTATCTCCGCCTCCCACAGTATCTCCGTCTCACACAGTATCTCTGTCTCCCACAGTATCTCTCTACCTCCCACAGTATCTCTGTCTCCCACAGTATCTCTGTCTCCCACAGTATCTCTGTCTCCCACAGTATCTCTGTCTCCCACAGTATCTCTGTCTCCCACAGTATCTCTGTCTCCCACAGTATCTCTACCTCCCACAGTATCTCTGTCTCCCACAGTATCTCTGTCTCCCACAGTATCTCTGTCTCCCACAGTATCTCTGTCTCCCACAGTATCTCTGTCTCCCACAGTATCTCTGTCTCCCACAGTATCTCTGTCTCCCACAGTATCTCTGTGTCTCCCACAGTATCTCTGTCTCCCACAGTATCTCTACCTCCCACAGTATCTCTGTCTCCCACAGTATCTCTACCTCCCACAGTATCTCTGTCTCCCACAGTATCTCTACCTCCCACAGTATCTCTATCTCCCACAATATCTCCCACACCCATAGCCAATGTCAAATGCTTGGAATCACTTGTGAAAAACTCCAAAAGTTTCCACATTTTCCCAAAGAAGAAGAAGAAGAAGAAGATGATGATGATGATGAAATCCTGTAGTGAGTTTTGGAGCTAGGAAAGCTGTCATAGTGGTGATGGCGTTTGAGTTCCTCCATCAGCACCACCCTGTATACACTTCACATAACTCAAAACAATGCCAACAATTTGTCAGCTATGATGATATTTCTGCATGAGACACTTCTTTCTGTTACATGTATCAGACAGACTTACCAAACAAGCAACGCAAACAGACACACACACACACACACACACACACACACACGCACGCACAATGCATAACTGTTTCAAAAACACTTGTCTCTCTGTGAAACCTGACTATGACATCTTCCTTTAGAAGGGTGCTGTGTGTGTGTGTGTGTGTGTGTGTGTGTGTGTGTGTCAGCTCTTGTGCTATGCAAGCTCACATTCTTCCTTCTCTTCTCACAACCAGCTTCGCACTACAATCCAAACAGGGCGTCCCACGTTGTGGATCACAAGAGAACAGACGTGACACCACCCTCACCGGTCGCCTCCCCTCGGCCAGCGGGGCGGCGAAAAACGGATCGTCTCCTCTGATTTACTGTCATCATTCCATTCCTGTGTGCCAAGGTTGAGGCTGCACTTCAGCGCGAGGGGTGTGTCCTGCCCTGTGACCCTCGCCCCCGTCCCAACCCACGGCATGTCATCTGCCCCCAGCTCCCCCAGTCACCTGCCGGGGCGCCGAGGCGGGCACGCTGGGGCGGGTGCGTGTGCAGGGGGGGGGGTGTCTCACGCGTCCCCGGGACACATGCGTCCACAGCAGCTGTCCCCCCTCCGAGGCACGTGGAACTCCCATCATCGCAGCGGAACGCCGTGCGGCCGGACCAAATGACAGAGCAATCCATCACCATCACATGACTGTGTTATATGGGAGACAAGCGTCGTTTTGCCAGGCATACCTTCCCTTGTGCTCGCAGCGAACAGCTATAGCCATCTGCTTATACTTACGCTGCGTACGCTGAGTTTATGGGCGACATTATATCAAACTTAATTCTATTTTCCGAAGGCTCCGTGACCTTGCCTTGCGCTTTGCTGTAAAATGATTTAAGTGGTGACCTTTTGACCCCATGCGACAGGCCAACAGTGGGTCTGGCCACTGTCGAGCGCCCCTGGTGCAGCTGGGGGTGTGGTCACAACAGCAGGTCGGGCTGTCCTGTCCCGTCTCCCGTGGACATCCTAAACGGAGACGCCTGTTGCATTTGGGTTGCTAAGCGATGTCTGGCTGACATCAGCGGCCCAGGCGACAAGACGTAGCAGTGTGTGAGCTCACACACACACACACACACGGTTTCCCTCCTGCAGGACTAGTCACAGCCATCACTAACAGTCTAACACTCCTCTCTCCCTCTCTCTCCATCTCTTCCTCTCACCCTCTCTCACTGTCCCTCTCTCCATCACTATCTCACTCTATCTCTCTGTCTTCCTCTTCCTCTCTCCTTGTCTCCTTCATTCTTGCTCACTCTCTCCCTGTTTCTCCCCCCCCCTCCCATCCACTGACATGTGAAGTGTTGTAAGTGGATGCACTTCACACACACACACACACACACAGAAAGTCTTGCCAGAAGCCATATGCAGACTGTCAGTGAAACAAAGATTAAACATGAAAATAATAAAATTTCATTTCAAACATTTGATTCTAAATCTAAATCTAATACCTACCAGAACCCTGTAAGGTAATGAACAAAGTTAAATTGTTAAATTGCTCTGTTCCCGCTTTGTCTTACAGGACCAGTCCAGCCCCACACAGTCCTGCTTTGCCCTGTCTTACGGGACCAGTCCAGCCCCACACAGTCCTGCTTTGCCCTGTCTTACGGGACCAGTCCAGCCCCACACAGTCCTGCTTTGCCCTGTCTTACAGGACCAGTCCAGCCCCACACAGTCCTGCTTTGCCCTGTCTTACGGGACCAGTCCAGCCCCACACAGTCCTGCTTTGCCCTGTCTTACAGGACCAGTCCAATCCTGCTTGTTGACTACGGCTCCTTGCCTTGACCGTTTTTTGAGGGTCAGGCCCATGGAGTCAAAAGTTTGTAGATTTTGTCGTCAAGTGGAAATGTGACTGTAGGTGAAGCATTGATTAGCCTGCAGGTGCTACCTGGTCTCTGCTACCTGGTCTCTGCTACCTGGTCTCTGCTACCTGGACTCTGCTACCTGGACTCTGCTACCTGGACTCTGCTACCTGGTCTCTGCTACCTGGTCTCTGCTACCTGGTCTCTGCTACCTGGTCTCTGCTACCTGGTCTCTGCTACCTGGACTCTGCTACCTGGACTCTGATAACTGGTCTCTGCTACCTGGTCTCTGCTACCTGGTCTCTGCTACCTGGACTCTGCTACCTGGACTCTGATAACTGGTCTCTGCTACCTGGACTCGGCTACCTGGTCTCGGCTACCTGGTCTCTGCTACCTGGACTCTGCTACCTGGTCTCTGCTACCTGGTCTCTGCTACCTGGTCTCTGCTACCTGGTCTGTGCTACCTGGTCTCTGCTACCTGGTCTCTGCTACCTGGTCTGTGCTACCTGGACTCTGCTATCTGGCTGCTACCTGGTCTGTGCTACCCTGGTCTCTGCTACCTGGTCTACCTGGACTCTACCTGGACTCTGCTACCTGGACTCTGCTACCTGGTCTCTGCTACCTGGTCTCTGCTACCTGGTCTCTGCTACCTGGTCTGTGCTACCTGGTCTGTGCTACCTGGTCTGTGCTACCTGGTCTCGGCTACCTGGTCTCTGCTACCTGGTCTCTGCTACCTGGTCTCTGCTACCTGGTCTCTGCTACCTGGTCTCTGCTACCTGGTCTCTGCTACCTGGTCTCTGCTACCTGGTCTCTGCTACCTGGCTACCTGGTCTCTGCTACCTGGTCTGTGCTACCTGGTCTCTGCTACCTGGTACCTCTGCTACCTGGTCTGCTACCTACCTGGCTACCTCTCTGCTACCTGGTCTCTGCTACCTGGTCTCTGCTACCTGGTCTCTGCTACCTGGTCTCTGCTACCTGGACTCTGCTACCTGGACTCTGCTACCTGGACTCTGCTACCTGGTCTCTGCTACCTGGTCTCTGCTACCTGGTCTCTGCTACCTGGTCTCTGCTACCTGGTCTCTGCTACCTGGTCTCTGCTACCTGGTCTCTGCTACCTGGTCTCTGCTACCTGGTCTCTGCTACCTGGACTCTGCTACCTGGTCTCTGCTACCTGGTCTCTGCTACCTGGTCTCTGCTACCTGGTCTCTGCTACCTGGTCTCTGCTACCTGGTCTCTGCTACCTGGTCTCTGCTACCTGGTCTGTGCTACCTGGTCTGTGCTACCTGGTCTCTGCTACCTGGTCTCGGCTACCTGGTCTCGGCTACCTGGTCTGTGCTACCTGGTCTGTGCTATCTGGTCTGTGCTATCTGGTCTGTGCTACCTGGTATCTGCTACCTGGTCTGTGCTACCTGGTCTGTGCTACCTGGTCTGTGCTACCTGGTCTGTGCTACCTGGACTCTGCTATCTGGACTCTGCTATCTGGACTCTGCTATCTGGACTCTGCTATCTGGTCTGTGCTACCTGGACTCTGCTACCTGGACTCTGCTACCTGGACTCTGCTACCTGGTCTCTGCTACCTGGTCTCTGCTACCTGGTCTCTGCTCTGCTACCTGGTCTCTGCTACCTGGTCTCTGCTACCTGGTCTCTGCTACCTGGACTCTGCTATCTGGACTCTGCTATCTGGACTCTGCTACCTGGTCTCGGCTACCTGGACTCTGCTACCTGGATTCTGCTACCTGGTCTCTGCTACCTGGTCTCTGCTACCTGGTCTGTGCTACCTGGTCTCGGCTACCTGGTCTCGGCTACCTGGTCTCGGCTACCTGGTCTCGGCTACCTGGTCTCTGCTACCTGGTGTACGTTCTGTGTGTGTGTGTGTGTGTGTGAGCGCATGTGTGCGTGAGTGTGTGTGCGTGCGTGCGTGTGTGTGCGTGTGTGTGTTTGTGTGTGTGTGTGCGTGTGTGTGTGTGTGTGTGTTTCAGAGGGCAACCTTTGTGCACGTTCCAGTCCATTAACTGTGATTAATAGGCGTGCATGTTTTCCCATCGTCTCCACTGACGTGCAGTAAAGAGCTCACCTAGCTCAGCAGACCACGGCGGGCTCCACGGCATTCCCAACGACGTTCCCAACGACGTTCCCAACGACACACTCCCGCACACTGGATGCTTTCTCCTCCACGAATGACGCCTTACTGTACGGCTCAATTAGCCTCGTTTCAAGAAGTCCTGATCCAAAGAACCTGGTCAACAAGTCTGACGCCTTCACCTCAAATGTAAGATGGACACCATCGGCCCACTAATAAACAACACAAAACAAAATAAAACGCTTTGCTACTGACATCACATAATTGAATATTTATGCCTATTAATATAGCATATTTAAAAAACAGATCAATACATATTTACAAAATATATTTCCTTTACATCTACGAACAGTTATTCCTATCTCTATTAGTTTAAATAGTTTTAAATGTTACATAATAAGTTACAAATACAATACAAATATTTTTATAGTGATGTATAATTTAATAATCCAGTATTTTAAAATTCCATAACTTTGTTATATCAGTGATATCATTCACCCACAAAGTGATAGATAGATAGATAGATAGATAGATAGATAGATAGATAGATAGATAGATAGATAGATAGATAGGAAATTGTAATGTGTAACAAATATAAATTTAACAAATATAATATTTTAGTCAGTATTTATCAACTCATAACATGAGATAAAACATTTTGATAAAAGGATGTTAAGACGTTTGTACAAAATTTAAATATGAATGTATTAATATTTACTAATGTATTTGGGATGGGATTACTGTTGGTTCTTAATGCAAATCTTACTTCAAGTAATTTAATTAGATTACGTAGTTTTCATATTGCAATACAAATCATATTAAATAATATTATATAATAAATAATAACAGATATTTCAATTCACTGTTAAGCATAAATATCATGTTAATTCATATTTTTAATATGTTAATTAATAACATTAATACTTAATGTTAATAATCTATAAATTAAGATGTTCTCGTGTCCAGGAATGAAGAACAAATCTCAACCTCTCTGTGGTTTTGAAGAGCAGCTCCTCTGTCTCTGCACCCGCGTCCAAAATCAGACGTGCAGTGGGAAGAGATCGAAAAACCCACTTCAACAAAAATGGTTTGTTTAACATTAAATCTGTAATCATAAACATGGAACCTACAGAACTCACACTCGACACGGCAATCGGTTCCCACAGTGAAAATATTCATGGGTGTGCTGTGATTAAGAATCAATAAGATGCAAAAATTCATTCCAGGTCTCACCCCCCCCCACCCTTTTCTCTCGAGGAAATGTGCTGTCTAATCGTCTGCTATAAGAACCATCTGTGTAAACGCCGGTCCACTAAGACTGGTCAGTGCATGGGAGAGAGTGAGCTGGACAGCTCTGTAAAACAGGCCTTTGTCTGAACCCAGAGGACCTCTACTGGGGTAACAGGGGGTAACCCAACCTCAACCTCATAGATGTTACTCCACCAGGGGCTCCACTCTACTGGGGTAACAGGGGGTAACCCAACCTCAACCTCATAGATGTTACTCCACCAGGGGCTCCACTCTACTGGGGTAACAGGGGGTAACCCAACCTCAACCTCATAGATGTTACTCCACCAGGAGCTCCACTATACTGGGGTAACAGGGGGTAACCCAACCTCAACCTCATAGATGTTACTCCACCAGGAGCTCCACTATACTGGGGTAACAGGGGGTAACCCAACCTCAACCTCATAGATGTTACTCCACCAGGAGCTCCACTATACTGGGGTAACAGGGGGTAACCCAACCTCAACCTCATAGATGTTACTCCACCAGGAGCTCCACTCTACAGGGGGGTTAACAGCTCCACTATACTGGGGTAACAGGGGGTAACCCAACCTCAACCTCATAGATGTTCCTCCACCAGGAGCTCCACTCTACTGGGGTAACCCAACCTCAACCTCATAGATGTTAGATGTTCCTCCACCCAGGAGCTCCACTCATGAAGCTTTAGAGGATCTTACTCAACATGTGTGCTGTGTTTTGTCTCTGTGGGACATTTGGGACTTTCTGAAATTAAAATTCAGTGAAAGTCCCCTTTCAAATTTGGGGCAAGTCACTGTGGGAGGCGTCTAAATGCAGACAGGCACTACAATTAGAGCCTGTGAATAGCTACTGTGGATGCCACATACACACACACACACACACAGCACAGCTGTATCCACCAGCGTGTAACACACACTTTGTGTGTGTGTGTGTGTGTGTGTGTTCTGCGGTATACAACCACCCAGATTCTTTTAACATGTCAGATATTCTCTCAGCCATCTCTGGGTTTGCGAGTTGAAACCTCAAAATCAAATGCAGAATATAGAACAGAGTTCACTCTCCATCCAGCCTAGAGAGCAACAAGTAATATATTTGCCCTGAAATAGTTTAACTAAGGTCTATGGATCCAGTGGCAACTCAGTGCGACTGCCTTCAGTACAACGTCAAATCACGTGTAATACCAAGGATCAGCTTACTAAACAAGTAATCACACAATACAAAAATAAACAAATGGAGAAACTGGTGAATGGCGCTGAGGCTCACGGCAGGCCTGACCACAGAATGTCTGACCCTCTGCTTGTGGCCCCACACGGACCCGTGCACTCCAGCTCAGTCTGGTTCCGCCTTGGTTTAAACCCGATGTTCCTGCTTGATACGGACATAAATATGCAGAGCACTTTGGTTTCTTCATTTCCTGTGAAGGCCACACACAGTCGCTGCAAACGCTTCGCACGCTGCAAGATACGATACGGAACTGCGAGAAAATGTAATCCGCAATAATATTGTTCCGCAAGTTCGAATAACCCAGGATGAAGGAGACTTCAGGCAAAAATGTATGCTGCCTTTACTTGCTAATACAATGTCATTACTATACGTTATTCTCAAAAGTATTTTTATTTATGTACATGACAAATTAAATGCTATGGTGGTATAACATGGGTGATGTTGGATGTCTGAGTTAGCAAGACAGTTACTGCTGCTTGTTTAAAACAATCTACAGAAACCATCCAGTGTGTATGTGTGTGTGTGTGTGTGTGTGTGTGTGTGTGTGTGTGTGAGAGTAGTGTAAGAAGAAGAGCGAGACTGCTCCCTCTCTGGTTCATGCTGAACACACAGGAGCTGTTCACCCATTTGTCCTCTCAATTAGCAGGCGATTCATCATGGCCACTCTACGGCGAGCCTGTGTGGACCCCAGACCTCAGAGCACGCTGCCGCGGCGACGCTCACCACGCGAAGGACGTGCTGAGAGCAGAAAAACAGATGGAGCCTGCATTCCGCCGCGGCAGCGCAGGAAGGGCCACCTGATCGACACCAAAGCCACAGAGCACAGCAGCAGGCCAGAACACTGCAGGCATTGTGCACCCGCACCACAGCCCTGCTCCCTCACAGCCTACAGGCCCCCGTGTGGGGTCCTCCTGGGGCGGCCATGGGCCCCAGTGTGGGGTCCTCCTGGGGCGGCCATGGGCCCCAGTGTGGGGTCCTCCTGGGGCGACCATGGGCCCCAGTGTGAGGTCCTCCTGGGGCGGCCGTGTGGGGTCTCCCTTACTGGCCATGGGCCCCAGTGTGGGGTCCTCCCTTACTGGCCATGGGCCCCAGTGTGGGGTCCTCCCTTACTGGCCATGGGCCCCAGTGTGGGGTCTCCCTTACTGGCCATGGGCTACTGGCCATGGGCCCCAGTGTGGGGTCCTCCCTTACTGGCCATGGGCCCCAGTGTGGGGTCCTCCCTTACTGGCCATGGGCCCCAGTGTGGGGTCTCCTTTACTGGCCATGGGCCCCAGTGTGGGGTCTCCCTTACTGGCCATGGGCCCCAGTGTGGGGTCTCCTTTACTGGCCATGGGCCCCAGTGTGGGGTCCTCCCTTACTGGCCATGGGCCCCAGTGTGGGGTCTCCTTTACTGGCCATGGGCCCCAGTGTGGGGTCTCCCTTACTGGCCATGGGCCCCAGTGTGGGGTCCTCCCTTACTGGCCATGGGCCCCAGTGTGGGGTCCTCCTTACTGGCCATGGGCCCCAGTGTGGGGTCCTCCCTTACTGGCCATGGGCCCCAGTGTGGGGTCTCCTTTACTGGCCATGGGCCCCAGTGTGGGGTCTCCCTTACTGGCCATGGGCGCCAGTGTGGGGTCCCTTACTGGCCATGGGCCCCAGTGTGGGGTCTCCCTTACTGGCCATGGGCGCCAGTGTGGGGTCCCTTACTGGCCATGGGCCCCAGTGTGGGGTCTCCCTTACTGGCCATGGGCCCCAGTGTGGGGTCTCCCTTACTGGCCATGGGCCCCAGTGTGGGGTCTCCCTTACTGGCCATGGGCCCCAGTGTGGGGTCCTCCCTTACTGGCCATGGGCCCCAGTGTGGGGTCCTCCCTTACTGGCCATGGGCCCCAGTGTGGGGTCTCCCTTACTGGCCATGGGCCCCAGTGTGGGGTCTCCTTTACTGGCCATGGGCCCCAGTGTGGGGTCTCCTTTACTGGCCATGGGCCCCAGTGTGGGGTCTCCTTTACTGGCCATGGGCGCCAGTGTGGGGTCTCCCTTACTGGCCATGGGCGCCAGTGTGGGGTCTCCCTTACTGGCCATGGGCCCCAGTGTGGGGTCTCCCTTACTGGCCATGGGCGCCAGTGTGGGGTCTCCCTTACTGGCCATGGGCCCCAGTGTGGGGTCTCCCTTACTGGCCATGGGCCCGGGGGCTTTTCTCTGGGTGATCGTTGATGTGCAGGGGTTCAGCATCCTGCATCATCTGAGTATCCACATGGTGTGACCGACACCTCCTCTGCCTCCACACAGAGCTGCGCCCTGAACAGACCCAACAGGTGTAGAGCTCCAACAGGCTCCTCAAGACTCAGTCTGAAAGTGTGAACACAGAAACCTTTTGACTCTTCAAGGAAGACAAACAGGAGTGTTTGGGTGAGCTTTCAGAACATCCACAGGGCCCGGTGCTGGGTCTGGAAGTGCTGCTAGCGCACAGGGCCCGGTGCTGGGTCTGGAAGTGCTGCTAGCGCACAGGGCCCGGTGCTGGGTCTGGAAGTGCTGCTAGCGCACAGGGCCCGGTGCTGGGTCTGGAAGTGCTGCTAGTGCACAGGGCCCGGTGCTGGGTCTGGAAGTGCTGCTAGTGCACGTGTGACTGCACACAGGGAGGCAGAGTTGCACACTGTGCTGCAGCTACTTCAGCAACCGCAGTTTGTGAACACAGTGAGCACAGAGAACACAGGGAACAAATTCTGGAACAGCTCTCGTGCACAGCTCTCGTGCACAGCTCTCGTGCACAGCTCTCGTGCACAGCTCTCGTGCACAGCTCTCTGGCACAGCTCTCGTGCACAGCTCTCGTGCACAGCTCTCGTGCACAGCTCTCCTGCACAGCTGTCTCCATGGAGAGGCTAATGAGAGTTAGCATTGTTAGCACTCTGTCGGTGAGAAATGTAATAATTGCTTTTAACTGAAAAGTGATGCAACGAAGGGAAGAACCTGTCTAATCCGAGCATGGAACACTCTAGTGACAGCAAAGCACGCCACCAGGAAGCCCCACCAGCCGAGCTGCGGCTCCACGCCTTCTCCA
>JAGXOD010000078.1:655000-667500 GCA_020368025.1 Brachyhypopomus occidentalis
TGTAAAGAGAGCGGGGCGTCCGCCCGGGGCCCAGACGATTTATGACTCCAGTCCAGCAGGCTGACTGGTTCAAAGCACCGGCAGGAGGGAGCAGGGAGGACTCACTGGGAGTTCACGAATATGAGGGAACACACACACACACACACACACACACACATGCATGCATGCAAACACACACATGCTCACAAGCACACATATACGAGCACACACACACACACACACACACACACACACACACACGCTCACACACCATCACGCTGGCTGTAAATCAGAGAAGTGCACTGCAGCGCTGAGATCCTCTGGGACAGATGGACTGCTGGAGCCCAAACTAAGGCCCGTAGATCTTCACAGCGCTGACTACAACTTGGACATTTCATTTCTGATATATGCATCTTTGATTTGGACACTCCATTAAACAGATAGGCTCAACTTTACAAAAAAAAGTGTTTCATCCATACATTCTGCAATCCTTGTAGCTCTTGTAGAGGACTACCCAGCATGCACTGGCCAACAGAGGTGGGCGTCTCACTCTCCTGCTTCGGACGGCCCTTAATCTTCCACTTTAACCTGGTGGTCCCCTGTAAATATTCAGTGAAGAGTTCGGCCGCTGCCGAGAGCAGAGCACGTCTGTGGTGGAGAAGATGCTCTGAAGATGCTTCAGCGAAGCTGGTACGTAAATAAAGAGCGTGAGAGGAATCAGCGTGGATGTGATCCCTCCGATTGCTTCTGCTCTAGCGGGATATTAATAGCCAGATTTTGTTGTAGTAGGTCTCCATAATCTAGACTGTATGTCCATAATCTAGACTGTATGTCCATAATCTAGACTGTATGCAGCCCTTCAGTTATACACCGTAACTAATCACTCCTGGTTAGTTTTTTGTGTTTGTGGTTGTGTCCTTTTATAAAAGCAGCGTGGGGAGAACAGCAGGGGGCCCCTCTCAGTACACTACCCATAATGCATTGCATCTGGCTGTTTCTGATGTGTGTGGCAACATAACAGCAGGAAGCTCTCAGCAGTGTGATGATCTACTGACTGAGCTTCCTCTTCGACACAGGACACACACTCTTTCATCTTAGCATCTGTCCACATGCATGCAATCACATACACACACACACACACACGTACTATCACAGACACACAGAGGACACTGAAGATTTAGACTTTGCCTCTAGTAAACATGACCAACATTTCATTACATCTACATCATATCTACAGTGTAAACCAGGCACCTGCTCTCTGCAGGACATCCCTGTACTCTATAGCACACGTGTGCTCTCTGCAGGACATCTCTGTGCTCTCCAGCACACGTGTGCTCTCTGCAGGACATCCCTGTACTCTATAGCACACGTCTGCTCTCTGCAGGATGCTCCTGTACTCTACAGCACACGTGTGCTCTCTGCAGGACATCCCTGTACTCTACAGCACACGTGTGCTCTCTGCAGGATGCTCCTGTACTCTACAGCACACGTGTGCTCTCTGCAGGACATCCCTGTACTCTACAGCACACGTGTGCTCTCTGCAGGACATCCCTGTACTCTACAGCACACGTGTGCTCTCTGCAGGATGCTCCTGTACTCTACAGCACACGTGTGCTCTCTGCAGGACATCTCTGTGCTCTCCAGCACACGTGTGCTCTCTGCAGGACATCCCTGTACTCTCCAGCACACGTGTGCTCTCTGCAGGACATCCCTGTACTCTATAGCACACGTCTGCTCTCTGCAGGATGCTCCTGTACTCTACAGCACACGTGTGCTCTCTGCAGGACATCCCTGTACTCTACAGCACACGTGTGCTCTCTGCAGGATGCTCCTGTACTCTACAGCACACGTGTGCTCTCTGCAGGATGCTCCTGTACTCTACAGCACACGTGTGCTCTCTGCAGGACATCCCTGTACTCTACAGCACACGTGTGCTCTCTGCAGGACATCCCTGTACTCTACAGCACACGTGTGCTCTCTGCAGGACATCACTGTACTCTACAGCACACGTGTGCTCTCTGCAGGATGCTCCTGTACTCTACAGCACACGTGTGCTCTCTGCAGGACATCCCTGTACTCTACAGCACACGTGTGCTCTCTGCAGGATGCTCCTGTACTCTACAGCACACGTGTGCTCTCTGCAGGACATCCCTGTACTCTACAGCACACGTGTGCTCTCTGCAGGAGGCTCCTGTACTCTACAGCACACGTGTGCTCTCTGCAGGAGGCTCCTGTACTCTCCAACACACCTGTCCTCTCTACAGGACACTACAGCACTCTCCAGCACACGTGTGCTCTCTGCAGGACATCCCTGTACTCTCCAGCACACGTGTGCTCTCTCCAGGACACTACAGCACTCTCCAGAACACGTGTGCTGTCTCTCCAGGACGCTTATTACAGCAGGGCTCATGGGAGGCCCCCTGAACAACCCCATCCACTCCAACATGCTGATAGACTGGGCTTATCAGCAAAGATCCTGGTGACAAGCACTACCCCACACCACAGCAAATCTCTGTTACTGTGTGCCCTTCTCTCTCTCCCTCTCTCTCTCTCCCTCCCTCTTATACACCCCCACTCACACATTTCCCTCTGGGGCCAGAAAGAAGAGCAATCTTAACAAATGGGGCCCACCAGACTGGTCCTTCATTCAGATACTCAACACTGTCACACCACAGATGATAAACAAACAAACAAACAGATTATGTGGTCACTGCAATAGTGGTGAAACAGACTGAACTGCACTTTCTTCACCAAAGTCCCCCACTAAAATTTAAGAGCATATGTCCAAATTTCGAGATTCTCTCTCAGTGTAATCAAACTGTTCATGGAAATACAACAGCGCTCATGGTGAAATATGTGGCCGCAGTACTTGGCCTGAGAGACTCTTCATTAGTACCCCCACCACAACTCTCACTGCATATAACAATGTCACCTCTCACTGTGCGTAATAATCACACCTGGGGAGAGAGAGGGAGAGAAAGGGAGAGAGAGAGAGAGAGAGGGAGAGAGAGAGAGAGGGAGGGAGAGAGAGAGAGAGAGAGAGAGAGAGAGAGAGAGAGGGAGAGGGGAGAGAGAGAGAGAGAGAGATAGAGGGAGAGAGATAGAGAGAGAGAGAGAGTGAGATAGAGAGAGGGAGAGAGATACAGGGAGAGAGAGGGAGAGGGAGAGAGAGAGAGGGAGAGAGAGAGAGGGGGAGAGAGGGAGAGAGAGAGAGGGAGAGAGAGACTCTGCGTTGTTTGAGAAGCCTCCCTGTCGTTCAAGTGCTCCCAGTGCTGGTGTGAAAGGCCCCTGTCACACCTGATAACAGCAGCCAGGCCTGGAGGACCACGGCAGCTTCAGCGCCACCTACAGGCTCTGTGAGGACACTGCATGTCACCACTTCAACACAGCCAATCCCACAGCACACGTGTGGAGCAGTACGCACACGCAAACATCTGTGGAAGTGGAGCTTATCCCCTAGTGACAGCCTGACGTTTATGAATACCACACGTGTCATTAAACAAATACATGCGCTGATATAAGAGCCAGCATAACAACAGCTTTGCATTCGCCATTTGCTGCGCATCGTCAACCAATGAGTGTTGAGGTCAGTAGTTAATTGGTGTGTTATATTCAACCAGATGAGAGGGGTCACACTGACTTATAGCACGTTGGGTGTTCATGAGGAGGATTTGAAGCACTTAGCGACACACACACACACACACACACACACACACACACACACACACACACACACACACCCACATGCACCAAACTAAACCGCCATAAACATCAACAACGCTTTTCTTTCTTACATACATACATTCCGGATCAGTTCGTTTGGTAAGCTGGGAACTTCGACTCCACCCAGTTATGCACTCACGTGTTTTTCTCCAAGTTCTGCTCTTATTTCGCTGATGCTGATTGGCTAACAGTGTTAGACCAGACGGCGGATGAGCTACTTCGCTGATTGGCTAACAGTGTTAGACCAGACGGCGGATGAGCTTAACTGTTTCCCGCCTTCTTCATTAGCCCCACGTTAGTATTTCAGACCCTCTAGCACACAGATCGCAGAGTCTTGCTGTCTACTAACTTGACACAGTTGAAGGCGTCTGAAAGGTGATCTGATTCACACACGCCGTTCCTGTCTCTGACATACAGCATGTCCTCCGGCAGAGAGTCTCGCTGTGAGCCCCACGTCTCCATCGCAGACTCCACAGTGCGCTGGGACGCAGGCTTGGCTTTCATCTTCATCTTCTCTTGGTCTTCACAGATCACCTCAAGGAGAGCTATGGCTGATATTCTCCTCAAAACACACACACACACACACACACACACACACAGAGGGCGTTCCTGTTGAGCGGGTGCAGTCTTTAAAGCCGTGTCGTGTGAAAAGCTGTCCCTACAACTCCATTATGTCTGGCTGTCAGTCAAGGCCCCAGATCTGGGTCCATTTGAAGAGGCGGTGCACTGCTGGGTAATGCGTCATGGGAACTGACCAGGCTGGTGTGCAGATGGTTGCACTAAAACCTGCCCTGGACTCCTGAACTGGATCCAGCATTAAACGTTTCACACAGAGAGGCAGGATGTGTGTAATCAGTCCCAACGTAGGACATTTCCACACAGCCACATTCTAGATCCATACTATACTATATATACTACATCTATAGTATATGTGCTATATGTATACTATACTACATATACTATATCTATACTATATATACTATAGCTATACTATATGTGCTATATGTATACTATACTATATATACTATATCTATACTATATGTGCTATATGTATACTATACTACATATACTATATCTATACTATATATAATATATCTATACTATATGTGCTATATGTATACTATACTATATATACTATATCTATACTATATGTGCTATATGTATACTATACTATATATACTATATCTATACTATACTATACTTGCTAGATGTATACTATAATATATATACTATATCTATACTATATGAGCTATATGTATACTATACTATATATACTATAGCTATACTATACAATATATACTATATGTATACTATACTATCTATACTATATTACTATATACAGTGGGATGGTCAGTGACTCAACTGAACACGTGTGGAGGGAAACGAGACGACTGCACAGCCGCTGTGAGAGGATCCACATCCTCATCTGGGCCTGGGACACCGTTTCCCATCTGGCACCTTGCTGGCGAGCGGAGGGAGCGCGGGACCCGGGGTCCTGCCGCTTGCCGTTCTTCTCTAACCAGCGGGATGATGAGGGCCGACGTGGGGCCTCATTTCGCTGTCAGGAGCCTAATCAGGCCGCATGAGGCGCGCATGGCCAGGGGCTGATTGCTCTGGCTTCAACAGCTCACGCAGAAATTCACCATTTTACACCTTGGCAGCTTCCCAAATGCACAAATTGTCCTCCTTTGTAGATGGGACAAAATGGTTAAAAGCAGCAAGTCTCATGAAGCAGCTCTTTCCATGGGAACCTCACCGCCTCGTACTGCTCCAAAATAGCCTGGAACCCAGAGAGCTGGAGAGAAGGGACTCATAGGGTGTGCAGTTACTGCTAATGACCAAACCACTCTACATTTTCTCTTTACTCTTGATAAACTCTGGAATTTGCCATAAGCTAATGATAATTGCTGTTTATCTCGGTTATGTGAAGATATCGTTTGCTGATGTAATCAATAAAAATTCCAGTTTAAAAAAAAAAGTTGCACTGTATGTATTGTAAACAGCCAAGAACCTTTGTGCAGAATTTACTACCAAATGATGGTCATGAGTCGTTAAAGGTGTGTGAAGCCTTTACAAAACTGTATGTGCTCAAACACCACTACCATGCCAGTGTCCAGCCCAGTACAACCCCCTCAGACCAGTTCTTCTCAGACAAACCCCAGTACACCCAACACTGGGCTTCTAGGGACTCTGACGTCTATGCCATGAAGTTTCTAAAGTTTCTATAATATTCTCTACCTTGTTCACCTGCCTCGACCAGATCTGCTTTTGAACGTTCAGAGGCCAGCGACTGGCGTGTTTGAGCGAGTCCGAGTTTCTTGCTCCGGGAAACATGAGCCGCCCCCTCCGGAGCAGTGGGCAGTCCTCACAGTGCATCCCACTCCAAGCTCTGCCGCCCCCTCCGGAGCAGTGGACAGTCCTCACAGTGCATCCCACTCCAAGCTCTGCCGGAGCAGTGGGCAGTCCTCACAGTGCATCCCACTCCAAGCTCTGCCGCCCCCTCCGGAGCAGTGGACAGTCCTCACAGTGCATCCCACTCCAAGCTCTGCCGCCCCCTCCGGAGCAGTGGACAGTCCTCATAGTGCGTCCCACTCCAAGCTCTGCCGCCCCCTCCGGAGCAGTGGGCAGTCCTCACAGTGCGTCCCACTCCAAGCTCTGCAGTTCTGCAGACGGAGC
Organism: Brachyhypopomus occidentalis; assembly: GCA_020368025.1. Taxonomy (NCBI): domain Eukaryota; kingdom Metazoa; phylum Chordata; class Actinopteri; order Gymnotiformes; family Hypopomidae; genus Brachyhypopomus; species Brachyhypopomus occidentalis. The sequence goes on from JAGXOD010000078.1 coordinate 661,379, forward strand.
TGGACCAGTGAAACGGAATCTCCCTAGCAGCCCATTAAACTCAGCCGGAACGAATGGATTGGACTGGTTGTCACGGAGACGTCTGTGGGGCTCTTCACCTTCCCCGGAGCCACGGGCAGAAGTGCCTGTCTGGCTCTACCAGCTTCATCCTGTCCAGCGTGAGACAGCCTGCCAGTCTGCATAGGCGTCTCCATTACGCTGCCTCTGATAGGCTGTCTGGCAGAGAGGGGAGAGTGGGGACGGCATTAACGGAATGGCGCATAAGACCAAACGTCCAACATCTGAAGCTCGCAGGAATGGCGCATAAGACCAAACGTCCAACATCTGAAGCTCGCAGGAATGGCGCATAAGACCAAACGTCCAACATCTGAAGCTCGCAGGAATGGCGCATAAGACCAAACGTCCAACATCTGAAGCTTGCAGGAATGGCGCATAAGACCAAACGTCCAACATCTGAAGCTCGCAGGAATGGCGCATAAGACCAAACGTCCAACATCTGAAGCGTCCAACGCAGGAATGGCGCATAAGACCAAACGTCCAACATCTGAAGCTCGCAGGAATGGCGCATAAGACCAAACGTCCAACATCTGAAGCTCGCAGGAATCGCATAAGGAATGGCGCATAAGACCAAACGTCCAACATCTGAAGCTTGCAGGAATGGTGCATAAGACCAAACATCCAACATCTGAAGCTCGCAGGAATGGCATAAGACCAAACGCCCAACATAAGACCAAACGTCCAACATCTGAAGCTCGCAGGAATGGCGCATAAGACCAAACGTCCAACATCTGAAGCTCGCAGGAATGGCGCATAAGACCAAACGTCCAACATCTGAAGCTCGCAGGAATGGCGCATAAGACCAAACGTCCAACATCTCGCAGGAAGACCAAACATCCAAAGACCAAACAAATCCAACATCTGAAGCTCGCAGGAATGGCGCATAAGACCAAACGTCCAACATCTGAAGCTCGCAGGAATGGCGCATAAGACCAAACATCCAACATCTGAAGCTCGCAGGAATGGCGCATAAGACCAAACGTCCAACATCTGAAGCTCGCAGGAATGGTGCATAAGACCAAACGTCCAACATCTGAAGCTTGCAGGAATGGCGCATAAGACCAAACAACATCCAACATCTGAAAACGTCCAACATCTGAAGCTCGCAGGAATGGCGCAACCACCTGGACTAAGCAGAGCTCAGAGTTCCCACCTGGCACAAATACTCCTCACACACCTCAGGTGCTGTTCAGCTCAGCTGCTGGAGTTTGAAAGTATGTCTGCCGCTGCACTGACCCTTACCCTTTCTGAGAATGAGGTCATTCTGTCGTTTTAGAGCATTAAAAAATACATATATCCAGCTCCGGTAAGAGAGCGAAACATAAAAATGTATGTCTCATGACACGGCAGGCTTACTTTGCTGTCCATTCTTTCAAAGTTTTATTCTGAACATTTCATTAATGCCATTTGATATGGATATTAGAGTTCTCTCCTTCCCTGTGTTCGCCTGCTGAAGCCAGCTGTCTCCTTCTCTCTCTCTCTGTCCTTCCCTTTTTCTCCATCTCTCTCCTCTCTATCTCTCTCTTTCTCTACCCCTCGCTCTCCTTCTCTCCGTCTCTCTTTCTCTCCCCCTCGCTCTCCTTCTCTCCCTCTCTCCATCTCTCTCTCCCTCTCTCTCTCTCTCTGTCCTTCCCTCTTTCTCCATCTCTCTCTCTTTCTCTCTCCTTCTCTCCATCTCTCTCTCCCTCTCTCTCCTTCTCTCTCCCTCTTTCTCTCCCCCTCGCTCTCCTTCTCTCCCTCTCTCTCCATCTCTCTCTCCCTCTCTCTCTCCCTCTCTCTCTCTCCCTCTCTCTCTCTCCTTCTCTCCCAAAGTCTTCCTTTCCTCTCTCCATGGCTCTGGTTTGTTTGATATAAGCCTCACCAGATTCCCTCGATCTAGTGGCCTTTCATATCTGCCGGTGCGGGTGTGGCAGGGTAAACTCTCCTCACAGCTCGGCACACGCGGGTGTGGCAGGGTAAACTCTCCTCACAGCTCGGCCCACGTGGGTGTGGCAGGGTAAACTCTCCTCACAGCTCGGCACACGCGGGTGTGGCAGGGTAAACTCTCCTTACAGCTCGGCCCACGTGGGTGTGGCAGGGTAAACTCTCCTCACAGCTCGGCACACGCGGGTGTGGCAGGGACAGCTCGGCCCACGTGGGTGTGGCAGGGTAAACTCTCCTCACAGCTCGGCCCACGTGGGTGTGGCAGGGTAAACTCTCCTACAGCAAGCACACGTGGGTGTGGCAGGGTAAACTCTCACAGCCTCGGCACACGCGGGTGTGGCAGGGTAAACTCTCCTTGCCCACGTGGGTGTGGCAGGGTAAACTCTCCTCACAGCTCGGCACACGTGGGTGTGGCAGGGTAAACTCTCCTCACAGCTCGGCACACGCGGGTGTGGCAGGGTAAACTCCTCACAGCCTCGGGTGTGGCAGGGCTCGCACACGCTGGTGTGGCCCACAGCTGGGTGTGGCAGGGTAAACTCTCCTACAGCTCTTACAGCTCGGCACACGCTGGTGTGGCAGGGTAAACTCTCCTCACAGCTCGGCACACGGGTGTGGCAGGGTAAACTGTGGCACGTGGGTGTGGCAGGGTAAACTCTCCTCACAGCTCGTGGGTGTGGCAGGGCACAGCTCGGCGGGTGTGGGTGGGTGTGGCAGGGTAAACTCTCCTCACAGCTCGGCACACGCGGGTGTGGCAGGGTAAACTCTCCTCACAGCTCGGCACACGTGGGTGTGGCAGGGTAAACTCTCCTCACAGCTCGGCACACGTGGGTGTGGGAGGGTAAACTCGCTCCTCACAGCTCGGGTAAACTCTCTCTCCACGCTGGGTGTGGCAGGGTAAACTCTCCTCCTCACAGCTCGGCACACGTGGGTGTGGCAGGGTAAACTCTCTCTCCTTACAGCTCGGCACACGCGGGTGTGGCAGGGTAAACTCTCTCCTCACAGCTCGGCACAGCGTGGGTGTGGCAGGGTAAAACTCTCCTCACAGCAGGGTAAACTCTCCTTACAGCTCGGCCCACGTGGGTGTGGCAGGGTAAACTCTCCTCACAGCTCGGCACACGTGGGTGTGGCAGGGTAAACTCTCCTCACAGCTCGGCCCACGTGGGTGTGGCAGGGTAAACTCTCCCTCCGTGGGTGTGGCAGGGTAAACTCTCCTTACAGCTCGGCCCACGTGGGTGTGGCAGGGTAAACTCTCCTTACAGCTCGGCCCACGGGGGTGTGGCAGGGTAAACTCTCCTCACAGCTCGGCCCACGGGGGTGTGGCAGGGTAAACCTCCTTACAGGGTAAACTCTCCTCACAGCTCGGCCACAGCTGGGTGTGGCAGGGTAAACTCTCCTCACGGCACACGCGGGTGTGGCAGGGTAAACTCTCCTCACAGCTCGGCACACGTGGGTGTGGCAGGGTAAACTCTCCTCACAGCTCGGCACACGCGGGTGTGGCAGGGTAAACTCTCTCTCCTCGGCCCAAGGCAGCGCCAGCTGCTTCTCCACTCTCACACTAACCCCCTTGTTTATATCGGGACACAATTAAGTCCGGGCCAAGTCGTGAAGTCCCTGGGAGAGAGTGCAGAGTGCGAGTCAGAGACTCAGGTTTCTGCTGCCTGCTGGCCCCACAGAGGAGATCCTCCTCCTGCAGAGGTAATGATCCTCTTCTGCTTGTTCACTTGCTCGTTCCTTTGTTTATCTCTTTGTTTTCTTCTTCTTTTCCCTCTATTAACAAAACTCTACATATAATAAGGAAAATACCCTTAAAGGAAAATAGTTAATAGTAGATATTAAAAAGTTAATAGTTAATTGTATCATACCAGCAATGCATTGTGATTACTGTAATTACCAACCATAATAACAAAAAAAAAAAAACAGAACTTACATGATTGGGTAAACATTTTGAAACATTCGGGAAACAATTTGAATCATGTTACCATTTTTTTTTTTAAATAGAAAAAAATTGCATCTTATCCAAAATTCCAGTAATAACTATCAACTTGAGGAAGAGGACGCGTGTTATTTTAGCACCCCAGGAAGACCTTTAAATTCAATTGCAAGTTGCACTGAAACCGTTTGACAACTTTAAACAGGACATTAAACAACTTTAAACGTTTGGAGGAGTATCAAAGTTCAAAAGTACAACCCTTCTGGCTCGAGACTCGGACATGCTCTGCCTAATCACTGGAGTCTCTGCTGAACCTGAGCCATGAGGTGGGCGGGGCAACACACTGTCATGACCAATCACGCGAGAGCTCTTCCACGCTACAATTATGAAGACACATGAAAGGCAGAGGAAAACACACACACACACAAATGTAAGCATGTTTGCCAAAACCCAGACTTACTGTATGTTTAATCCTCGTAATTTAAAGTGAACTTTCAGATTTGTGTTCCAATTTAAAACTAATAATCCCATGGAAAAGGCCGTGGTGCACTCAGGGCAAACGTGGTGCTGCTTGGGAAAAAAAAGAGGTTCGGTTGCCAAACAAAAACCCAAAACACAATAATGCTGTGGCCCTCTGGTTCACATGAGTAACTGCGCTTTCTTCAAATCTGACATGTACCCAAAGTGAAGGAATAATGGGGCGGTCATAAGAAACTGGAGGGAAACAAGAACAGTGTGAAGAAGGGTCACTCCCCACCAGATCAGACGGAACCTTCTGGAATGGGAAAGGGCTCATTTCAGACACAGAACCGCCAACGTCCATTAAGACCACTGAACCACAACAAGCACATGCGAATGTCCCAGTGTTTGGGCTGGGAGCGGCCCGGAGCAGACAAGATCAGGGCAGCTCACATCTAGCACAGGAGCAGCGCAAACATCCGGGCCTCTCAGGGCCGTGGCTTCTGCTGCTTCTCCAGAGGTTCACGTTTAGGTAACAAGAACCACGGACCACCGCTGGACCACCCCCAATCCCCCTCTCTCTCTCTCTCTCTCTGAGCCAACTCAGAGTTCATGATCTCCTCATGTGTGGTCCTCCAGCCCGAGGGAGCTATCCCACAATCCCAGCCACACGTGTGCAGCACCAAAGCAGAGCAGATAAACAGAGAGGAAGCTAGGGTAACTGAGCATGCTCCACAAACCTGAGAAACTGCACAGTAACTGGATTTAACTTACGCCCAAGAGTGAAAAGCTAGATCATCAAACTTAATGTGTTCCTAATTGATTAACATTAAAGTAACATTAAATATAATTGTAAGTATATCTTAATTTATTAAAGGACATAATTATATATAATTATAGAGCACGTTTGTATAAACTAGGTTTGTTACAACAATGTGCATTATATGATACATTATTGATAATAATGCAAAATATTATTAGCTATGGTAATATGATATACACCAGTCTACATACACTCTATTGTCAGTTATTAGATGCATATAGTTTTAAAACTAATTTCAGAACATAGAAGAATGGATTAGTTCCCGATACATATCTCACTCTCACGGGGAGGTATAGAGAGAGAGAATTAGAAAAAGATGGAAAGAGAATGAGGGAAGAGAGAAACAAGAGACAGGGAGAATAAGAGGGATAGAGGGAGAAAGAGAGGGAGAGAGGGAGAGAGAGAGGGGGAGAAAGAGAGGGAGAGAGAGAGGGAGAGAGAGAAAGAGAGAGGGAGAGAGAGAGAGGGAAAGAGAGAGAGAGAGAGACGGAGATGCCTGCAGTGATGATGGACAGTGCAGTAAACAGGCCGATCCAGCCCGAACTCCCCAAACACCACTGTGTGTGTGTGTGTGTTAGCAGAAAGACGAACTGGCCCCCTGACTCTACCCCTACCAGCCCCCTCCTAGCAGATTATATACACCCAATCCCTTTCAACACCAGGTGTGACAGGCATCAGGGGTGGCCTATCCGCAGGGGGCCAGAGGCCAGGGGGCGGGGTGAAGGGGCAAATTAGGAACATGTCAGTAATAATTTAGGCCATGTTTACTTTTCTTCACACCAATATCTCAGTTGCTATTTACGAACATGTCTGTGATAATATGGTGTACGTCCTTGGAGGTCTTGTCTGTAATTCCGTCAATAAACTACTGCCTCCCAGTTTCTCCACCACACGAATGCTTCATACCAAAACATTGACTTAAAAGTGATT
>JAGXOD010000078.1:672500-675000 GCA_020368025.1 Brachyhypopomus occidentalis
GTGTGTGTGTGAGAGGGGGGGAGAGAGAGGGAGGGAGAGAAAGAGAGAAGGAGAGAGAGAGATGGAGAGGGAGAGCTGTTTGCTCAGGGTGTGCAGAAGGAGCAGTCATCTCCTGACTCAATAACCATGTAATGTCATCTCATTTTAGTACAGCCCCCCCAACACACACACACACACACACCAGCCAACCATCAGCCAAAAACTATACACATAATAATAATACACATTGTCATGTCAAATCGATGACAAAGTGTAAAATGATCTGCTTTTCAAGTTAGCATGATATGAATTTGTGCAAACAAATACTAAAAACCTGGTTATGGTTGCAGTTAGCAAGAACCTCCAGAATCTCGTGTCTGTAACAGTATATACTGTACACTTGACATCCCTCTGCCTCAATCTGATTCTCTTGCCGTACTGTAACCGTGTGGCGGAGGAGGCCTGTTCTGGCACTCCGCATACATCATAACTTTGTTTATTTGCTTTCTGCATTCTTTGGGACTGGTGTAAATCACATTTAGAGAGGCACATATACCTCATTATCCTGCTACAACTCTAATTCCTCCTAAATGCACTGGAGAAAATTCAGAGCTCATTTTGCAGTGTAAACACTCTTTAACAGATCCAGATTAACTCCTGGTCTCCGATTACCTTCCCCTCCACCCCATTACCACAAGGACCCATGTCTAGAAGTGAACACACACACGCAGAGAGAGAGAGAGAGAGAGAGAGAGAGATGACCATATAATTTTTTGTCGACTTAATTAGACCTGTTAAGTGTAATTACCCTCCAACTGAAAGCCACCCTGGTGTTTCAGCTCTGCACTCATCATCCTCCTTGTGTTCTGTCGTTACAGTGTGACACGACCGAGGGCTCTGGGGGCCGAGGGCTCTGGGGGCCGAGGGCTCTGGGGGCCGAGGGCTCTGGGGGCCCAGGGCTCTGGGGGCCGAGGGCTCTGGGGGCCGAGGGCTCTGGGGGCCCAGGGCTCTGGGGGCCGAGGGCTCTGGGGGCCGAGGGCTCTGGGGGCCGAGGGCTCTGGGGGCCCAGGGCCCAGACAGCTCGAACGACCCACCGCCACTCCAGACCCAAGGCCGCGGCCCCGGAACACGTCCATCAGGCCCGGATAATAGCCGGAGACCACCGGGGGGAGGAGGAGGATGGTGACGAAGGCTGGGGTACAGGAAGCAGAGCGAGACAGGCCTCTGCTGAGGAAAGCGCTTCTCAGTGGGGGGCCCTGGCCACCGAAACCCAGCTACAGGCCCCAATTAGGGGCACCATGGGGGAAAGGGTGAGCTTCCCATGCAGAGAGAGCCAGCCCAGCACAGCACAGCACAGCCCAGTCCTGCACAGTCCAGCCCAGCCCAGCATAGTCTCACAGTCCAGCCCAGCCCAGCACAGTGTCATAGCCCAGCCCAGCCCAGCACAGTGTCATAGTCCAGCCCAGCCCAGCACAGTGTCATAGTCCAGCCCAGCCCAGCACAGTGTCATAGCCCAGCCCAGTCCTGCACAGTCCAGCCCAGCCCAGCACAGTCTCACAGTCCAGCCCAGCCCAGCACAGTGTCATAGCCCAGCCCAGCCCAGCACAGTGTCATAGCCCAGCCCAGCCCAGCACAGTGTCATAGCCCAGCCCAGCCCAGCACAGTGTCACAGCCCAGCCCAGCCCAGCACAGTGTCATAGCCCAGCCCAGCCCAGTCAAAAAAACAAATGTACCTGCAATGTACTCTGAGGTATACTGTGAGAGTTACTTTGAGATGTACTCTGAGATGTACTCTGAGGTGTACTCTGAGACGTACTCTGAGACGAACTCTGAGACGAACTCTGAGGCGTACACTGAGACGTACTCTGAGACGTACTCTGAGACGTACTCTGAGACGTACACTGAGACGTACTCTGAGACGTACTCTGAGACGTACTCTGAGACGTACTCTGAGACGTACTCTGAGACGTACTCTGAGGTATGCTCTGAGATGTACTTTGAGACGTACTCTGAGACGTACACTGGGTATACTCTAAGTACTCTGAGGCAAGCTCTAAGGTCTACTCTAACAACTATTCTGATGCCAACTCTGAGGTAGCCCAGGTGCTCTCAAAGACACATCACTATCCAATCATTTCTCTGTGATGTCTTTTGGATAAAAACCATGATAAATACCCCTAAGAACTTCAAGTAATCTGTACTTACGTACTCACTGAGAAACACGTGCGAGCACTAAGAAACAGCCGTAGCCGTACAAACGTCCTCTTGCTTGGGATTCGTGTGATTTATTTTGAACACTGTAAAATTAGAAGGAAAAAAACCCTGACTGAGAGAGTTTGTCGTCTGTGTCTTTCCCAGCCACACCTCTGGATGAACCCTCACCCCTGTGATGTTTGTGGAGAGCTCCTCCGAGACCTCACGTGCTTCCCGCCGCAGGGCTACAGGGGAGGCGCTGCCTTTAAGGGCTCTAGGTTTGCAGCAGCAGCGCTTAAGAAGAGCTCGGATTTCACCTGACCGCCCA
>JAGXOD010000078.1:680000-745000 GCA_020368025.1 Brachyhypopomus occidentalis
GTGTGTGTGGTGTGTGTGTGTGGTGTATGTGTGGTGTGTGTGTGTGGTGTGTATTGTGTGTGTGTGGTGTGTATGCGGTGTGTATGGTGTGCATGTGGTGTGTGTGTGTGTGTGTGGTGTGTGAGGTGTGTGTGGTATGTGTATGCGGTGTGTATGGTGTGCATGTGGTGTGTGTGTGTGGTGTGTGTGGTGTGCATGTGTGGTGTGTAGTCAGAGACAGAGTTAACGCTGAAGACACGTGGGTGTCGGGAGCAGCTGTAGCCAAACCTTCCAGCCACTGTAGTCAACGGCGATGGGCCCTAAGTCCCGACTCCAGCTTAGCGAATGTCAACACACACGTCAGCGGCAGTTAGCATGCAGGACGAAGTGCAGACAACAGACAACAATGTGAGAGAAAAGGGGTTCACCACAAAACTGCCCTCATTCCGGGAAGCACGTCCCATGGGTGCGTTGTGTCGCATCCACCAGGAAACATGGGATGTTTGTAGTAACTCTTCAGGTAGTGTGAGGGGGACACGGCGTGTGTGAGCTAAACACACCGGCAAAAAGAGGCTTCAGAGAACACATTTCTGAAACCGGTCTGAACAAATGAAAAGGCCAAATGCACGATTAAAACATCAAATGATGAATGATACAGTAAGTGATGTCTTAGATAGGAAGAATGCGCAATATTTTCCTGAACCCTTATCGATTGTGCTAAGGGAATTGCAACCCCCTTGTTCAATGCCAGAACTGTTAAACCGTTCTTTGAATTTTGTTTACTGAACATCATCATAAGTGCTGCGGGTTGGATCGTGATGTGGCCACCTCCCCCTCATCCCTCCACCCGCCTCCGCATCCACCCACCTCCGCATCCACCCACCTCCACTCCCCGACCCCCACAGACGCCTGGGCTGGTGTCCTTAACAGCTTGGGAAGCATCGCCCACCACCAGGGGGTTACCAGTTCCTTCAGTTACAAACCCCAAACGCAATTGAAGAATGTTGTGTTTTTGTTAAATAACTGTAAATAAATACAGTCAGGCTTATCCACAAAAAAACTCAAAATCAGTAAACCACCTCAAAATTGCTTTTTTTTTTTTTTTAGACTGAACTGATGAAACATTGTTTCACCACATAAATTCACTTATTTTCACTTTCCGCCTTTGCCCGTGTTTCACCAGCGCTTTTAAAGAATGCCCTCATAAAGCACCTCCTTTCATTTGCACTTTCCCTATTATATTTCCAAGTGCGCTTCATGTGTGTACGTCTTCTATTGGTTGTGAACCGCAGTGATTACACTGGGTTTTTACAGTAAGCCCATTCCCAGGGGGCCTTGCCACCAGCATATTTCTGGTTAGGCATTAAGCAAGGCCTCCTATCCCGGACACGCATAGCTGAGGCCGGCTCTTCCCACAGCAGAAGTCACCCGCAGGAGACCGGCTGGGAGAACAGTGAGAGACAGAAGTCCTGTACCGGACACCTCCCGCAGACCCCGCCCACGTCCCGACGCAGGGTCTCGGCAGGGCTCTGACGAGTGCAAGCTCCGGCAGGCGTCTGAGCCCCGGTGTGAGTGTGTGTGTGTGTGTGTGTGTGTGTGAGAGCGTGTGTGTGTGTGTGTGTGTGTGTGTGTGTGTGAGAGCGTGTGTGTGTGTGTGTGTTTGTGCATGTTCATATGTAAGACAGCAAAATTATTGCGTGTTTTTGTTACGTGTGCTTACCCACTGCAACATGCTGTTCGTGATTTGCGTCGTTTGATGTCAAAGCCTTAACTCATCCAAGCGTCCTGGACTGGCCGTCTACACTGTAGTCGTGTTAGTGATGCTTTTTAAATCTGTGTTTTTTTTCCAAGATGTAAATTTACCTGAGAGCAGAACACGATGGTTTTTATTGCAAGTGAACATAGTGAGTATAATAACCGTGCCAGTCGGTCTGGCCACCGGATGGATTTACGGGCACAGAATCCATTACAGCACAACGCCTCAAAGATTCAGATATTTCTCAAATGGGAAACATTTATCATGAAGGACAAACAAGTCTTTTACCTAATGCTGATCACCAGAGACACTCACGTTGATGGAACTGCCCAAGTCTCACAAATTGATATTAGGAGAATGGAGAACATTTCAGATCATCTTAGACTTTTATTATTATTATTATTATTATTATACACAAGTGAAGACAGCCGCAAATAGAAACTGCACCGTAACTTTTCCTACAGGTTACTTTTCAAAATGCATTTTTCAGCCAAGAATCATTTACAATATATGCCAACATGTGAAAGCTAATTTTACAAATGCAGAATTTTACTAGCAATTATATTAAAACCTTCAAAGATTAATTTATGATAATAATGAGTCTACAGTATTTAAACACGTATTTAAGAATTATATTATATTGATAATTATATTAAAAGCTATAGTGAATTAATTTATTACTGTATCTAAGCCTGAAGCAAATTAAGCAATAATTATATTTATATCTGCAGTGAATTGAATTTCCAGCCTTTCCGAGCCATTTTTTCCTGACCTGTGCGGGCTATAGTTCTGCTGGGAGGAATCTCAGGTCAGAATGTGAGATGTTTACATAATATTAACATATTTACATAATATTAACATATTTACATAGCATTATAACATTTAATTTCCATTTTAAGTAACATTCTAGCTATGTTTTTTTTTTAACGAGCATATTTATAAAGAGTGAATAAATAATTACTACACAGCACATGAAACCATGGTATCAATATACCAGAATACATCCTTGATATTTATTTATGTGATTTATGTGATATGTGATCTTTTTGATATTTGCTAACGTATTTTATCTATCATTTTTTTGTTTTCCCAGACAGGACATTTTGTTATTCACATATAATCTTTATTCTTTCAATCACCTATCATATTTAGTTATGCATACAAAATGTAAAAAATTAAGAAAAAAGAGATTATTTTGTATTTTGAACAAAATCTTCTAATAAAGTAACTAAATAAAATAATAAATTAAATAATTGGGTTTCATTTAGTGAAGAGTTGAATTTTAATTCTGCTGAAATAAACTTGTCCAAAAAGAGCAGCATGGTGCTAACTGAGGACAGGCCCGGTACTGCCCAATTATTCCTGGTTCTGCCCAGTTCTGGCCGGTTCTGCCCAGTTTTGCCCAGACTGCAGGTCCCATGGTGCAGGTTAGCATGGATCATGTGACATGCTCAGCCTGCACTGCTGATGTGAACTTAATGATGCTAACAAGGTCATAAATGTCACTGATATTTCATTTCTTACAGAATTACAGTGCGTGCAAAATTAGCATTTTTTTATCCATTTGTGTGTGTGTGTGTGTGCCAAGTGAGACAGAGAAAAGAAAAGAAAATGATATTGAGAAAGAATATTATTAATAAAATGAACTTCATCGTATATATGAGTTATAACATTAAAGACAAGGATAATTAGTTGTCATATTTGTGGACAAATTAATTATTAGTTTGAATTGTTTTCGTCATTTTTTTTACCCATTTCTAAAAAGCACTGATAAACAGAAACTTCAATAATATTTAGTTATATATAATATATATAATATATTAACACAACTTCAATTAAACTGTAATTAGGTTGGAATAGCCAATGCAAAATGTGTCATTTCCATTTAACAGCTGTCTACATGAATCCACTGGTCTTTAATTACAAAATGGCAAAAAAACAGAACTAATATACATGGCTGTTTCCACGTTCGCAGCACCCGTGTCCGCGAACGTCCCCCTTCACAGGAGGCTAACCTCTGACCTCTGACCTCTGCCATCATCACTGTAACTGCAGCCTGTTCAAACAGATCCTCGTTTCACTGGGAAACAACCCAGCAGAGGGAGAGCGGGACGAGAAGAAGGCCGAGGAGAAGCTCTCCGTTCTCCGCCCCGCCGGCCCGTGAACCCGCAACGCTGACACAAAGGCGTCTTTATGAGAGCGCTCCGAGCCCGTCGAGATAAAAGCCTCTGGCTGCAGCTGAGATGCGTTATTAAGCCACGGGAACTCGAGCAGGTGTCTCTCTTTCGAAACACAACGGTTTCAAGTTAGCAGTTAACCGCCTCGATTCTTGAAGCAGGATGAGAACGGCTCTGGGGCCCAGCGTGGTGCCGAGGCCCATGTTGTCCCACGTAATGTGGACGCCATCGGTCCGTTTCTGCTCCTCCTGGGAGCTGAGCATGTGGAGGCCTGGGGTGGGGTGTGGTTCAGGACACACCCTAATCGGCCAGAGCTCACGGGGCGTTCAGCGGCTCTACACGATGACGAGAAGCAGAGATGGTGGGTTTAGCCACAGGAAATTCGCATGAAGCCCATCAGGCCTGAGCAGAACCAGCGCCGGCGTCCTACATGAGCGGGCGGGGAAAATGACCCAGCAGGAGATGTTGAGACAAAGCAGTCTGGAGAAAAGTTACCACACATTTATTTTTGGAGAATGCCTACGTCGTGCACACGAGCCAACAGTCTGCTGTTCTGTGTCTCCAATCAGTACCTCCTGGTAGTCTGCTGTGTGTGTGTGTGTGTGTGTTGTTGACATGTGAGGAAAGCTGTATGTCTTTTTTAATAGTCATATGCTCATGATGTTTATCACAGCATGCAGATTCATAGACTTTTAAAAACGCGCGCACACACACACACACACACTGTGTGTGAATGTCAGGCTCCATCAAGCAGACAGTCAGAATCAGAGAGATTATGGTTCCTTTGCCTGGTCAGCTTTGCCAAGAGCAACACCATTTAACTGCAGGTACTCACAGCCCCCAAGCCCTTATACTCTGCCTCTTTATCTCATGTCTCTCTCCCTCTCTCTCTCCCTCACACACACACACTCATTTTTTCTCCACCACTCCCATTTTTGCCCACCCACAACGTTTGAACTTTCGTTCAATGACACCAAATGCATTACATCAACAAATGACCTCATTAGTACAACTGTTTAATCACCATTCCACGATTGCAGTGTAGAAGCAGTAACAGCAGTAACAACAGTAACAACACCACAACACCAACAACACCACAACAAGGACATCAGTGGATGACAAAGAAACACTTTCTGTGCTCCTTGGCAAGAACAAAGCAACACAACCGTGCCAGCCCAGTTTAATTAGGCCCATTACCATATACAAATCATCATGGTTACTATATATAATGGGTCATATACAGCCCCACGCAGGGCAGGGTGGTGTCGTCCTGTTTAATTAGCCCAGTTTAGGTGGTGTCGTCCTGATCGATCAGCCCCACACAGGACAAGGTGGTGTCGTCCTGATCGATCAGCCCCACACAGGACAAGGTGGTGTCGTCCTGAACGATCAGCCCCACACAGGACAAGGTGGTGTCGTCCTGAACAGCCCCACGCAGGACAAGGTGATAATGAGAACTAGCAGGAGAACTAGCAGGAGGCCACTGGTGTGGCATTATTGACCCCTCCAAGTTTCCGTTGTTGCGAAATGTTCGAATGTTCCAGGGGAACAAAATCTTGAAGCGCTAGAACCCCAGGGAACCTTGGGTATGCCAGCAAAGTGGTTATATACAGTAGATACTAAAAGTGGTTGGATACTGTAGATCCCAAAAGTGGTAGGATAAAGGAGATCCCCAAAGAGTCCACTACAGTTCACCGGCGGTTTGGTAGCTGGGAAGTGTGTCAGCCATTTGGCCCTGGATTGTTTCATTATGCCTCATTGACATTGTTACAGCAGCTGGAAAATATTTTCCTTGGAAATTATTTTTGAAAGCCCTAAAAAATTCTATCATTGCTGCACTAGCTGTAGTGACCCGAGCCACCGTCCTACCCGAGCCAGTGTCCTACCCGAGCCAGTGTCCAACCCGAGCCACCGTCCTACCCGAGCCAGTGTCCTACCCGAGCCAGTGTCCAACCTGAGCCACCGTCCTACCCGAGCCACCGTCCTACCCGAGCCACCGTCCTACCCGAGCCAGTGTCCTACCCGAGCCAGTGTCCTACCCGAGCCAGTGTCCTACCCGAGCCACCGTCCTACCCGAGCCAGTGTCCTACCCGAGCCAGTGTCCTACCCGAGCCACCGTCCTACCCGAGCCAGTGTCCTACCCGAGCCAGTGTCCTACCCGAGCCAGTGTCCTACCCGAGCCACCGTCCTACCCGAGCCAGTGTCCTACCCGAGCCACCGTCCTACCCGAGCCAGTGTCCTACTCGAGCCAGTGTCCTACCCGAGCCACCGTCCTACCCGAGCCAGTGTCCTACCCGAGCCACCGTCCTACCCGAGCCACCGTCCTACCCGAGCCAGTGTCCTACCCGAGCCACCGTCCTACCCGAGCCAGTGTCCAACCCGAGCCACCGTCCTACCCGAGCCAGTGTCCAACCCGAGCTACCGTCCTACCCGAGCCACCGTCCTACCCGAGCCAGTGTCCAACCTGAGCCACTATGCCTCACATCTCATATAAGCAAATAACCCCTTTTAAATCAATTTGGAAGTCTAGGACACGAGTCTCTGCAGCAAGGCCTTGGAATGCATGCATAAATCATTCAGGATAAGAATGAATCAAACATGTGGTAATGATGCGCGTGGTGAAGCCATCTGGCCCTAAAGGAAACGGCCTCTGGGTCTCCATCAGCTCAGGGTAGGTGTGGCCACAGCCCCACACAGCCACTACCTACATCAGTTAACACCAACCACGCAGCTCATTTGCATTCCTGCTATACAGTCCACACTATTCCTGATCCACTTCCTTTGTTCACTGTTTCTGGTTTTCCGCAGCCTCTCGCAACTGACCTCAGATCAGCTGTCATCTCAAGCAGCTGGGGTGTTGGTGTGTTCTTTAGGAAAAGGCGTGCACAGACACGCCGTCCAGGGGAGGCGGTGTGAAGGCTGCGATGGCAGAGGGATCCGACCCAGACGAGGGCCTGGAGGGCATTACGCAGAAACAGAACCGCTTCCAAACCGGAACGCCTCCTCAAACCAGACCACTGAGAGTCTGACGGGGAGAGGCGGAACGTGTCTCAGCAATGACAACTTCAGGAGCTTCATTCTCCCGCACAATTTGCAACTGTCAGATATTGGATGGCATCCATGAAGCAGTGTACTGACGAGTGTCATGTAAACGCTTGCAGGAGAATCATCCTCTGGTGTTGCACAAACCAGTCTCCTCATCATTTAACTGAATGACACAAAATTGTTTAGGAAGATTATTAGAAGGAACAGTATGTCATTACATAGCAACAGCGTGAAATTCCAGATATCCATAGTGATAATTATATTTAAACGGTAGCACAAATAATTATATTGAAAAATAATTACACA
Organism: Brachyhypopomus occidentalis; assembly: GCA_020368025.1. Lineage (NCBI taxonomy): Eukaryota > Metazoa > Chordata > Actinopteri > Gymnotiformes > Hypopomidae > Brachyhypopomus > Brachyhypopomus occidentalis. The sequence goes on from JAGXOD010000078.1 coordinate 687,264, forward strand.
ATCACAGACTAGGGTTGGACCTGCTGCCCGTGTTTATGTGCTATATATACACAGTTGTTTTTGTAATTGTTAATTAGACCAAACATGTTAACACACTGTACACACTTAAGTTAATTTTTTTATAATTTGACTCGTGATTACTGCGATAAATAGACAGTAATCACTAACTACTCTGTTCCTTACACCTTTCTTCTCATTACGTGTAACAATTTAGAATGATGATGATTGTGATGATGACCCGCCATATTTAATACTTCTGCGATAATGAAGAACACCTAACCCCAAACCACCCTTAGCTGCAGAGGTCTGAGTTTTTGTTTCTGGGATTAGAACAGCCTGTTCATCTAAACTGAACACAACAGGCACAGTGAAGTCTGTTTGTTTTACGCCTTAAAAAGCATTTTTAAAAATCTGCATTTTTGCCAGAGGTTATTTTATTTCTTTATCTCGTGAAGGCGCTCTGAGGACGTTTATACCGTGAGGGAAGGCTTCAGCCAAACGATGCGGGCCCACGTGGCTTCAGCCGAACGATGCAGGGTCACGTGGCTTCAGCCGAACGATGCAGGGTCACGTGGCTTCAGCCAAACGATGCGGTCCCACGTGGCTTCACCTGAACGATGCGGGCCACGTGGCTTCAGCCAAACGATGCGGGCCCACGTGGCTTCAGCCGAACGATGCGGGCCCACGTGGCTTCAGCCAAATGATGCGGGCCCACGTGGCTTCAGCCAAAAACGATGCGGGCCCACGTGGCTTCAGCCAAACGATGCGGGCCCACGTGGCTTCAGCCAAACGATGCGGGCCCACGTGGCTTCAGCCGAACGATGCGGGCCCACGTGGCTTCAGCCAAACGATGCAGGGTCACATGGCTTCAGCCGAACGATGCGGGCTCACGTGGCTTCAGCCAAACGATGCAGGGTCACGTGAACTCATGTGGCGAGCACAGTTTAACCAGTCCTGCACGTGACTAGCATGCAAATGGTGACAGACCACACTGCGCCAAAATGATAGGAAGCCTTATTAATATTTTTGAAACAAATTATGAATATAGCTCAAAATGCTGCAGGTACTAAAGCTGCAGCGGTTCTTGATGCCACATAACTCAGGCCTGACATGAGGCCTCGCTCACACACCTGTATGAAAATGTCAGGCACCTGAATCACATGACAGAGCCCTGAGGTCACACTTCACCAGAACTCGAAAACTTTACTTACGGAGATTCGCTGTTGCCATGACGATTGGGTGAAACAAATACAGGTGTAGGTGCGTGGGTGTGTGAATGTATGTCGGTTTGCGAACAGGCACTGCAAAGTCTTGTCTCGGAGAGGCTTGGCAGTATGTCATCACTTTAGATGGGCTATGATTAGGACACTAATTTTGTCCATGACGTCTGGAAGGCACAAATCCAGCTTAGATATGACTCAAGTTTGTCCGCTGTTGTGCTGCACTGGATTTAGCACGGAAATTTGAATGACATTCGTCAGGTCCCGCATAATCCCCAAATAATGCAAATACACTGGCTTCATTCGCCTAATTCACAGCATCCATGCAAAAGCATCATTCAAATGAGTTCACGCAGGGTCTGGCCATCTGGCAGAAGCAGAGCCTGGGTTGGGTTTGGGCCGGTCTGTAGCTGCGTTAATGAACGCTTCAGCCAATCCTGAGCCTGGGTTGGGTTTGGGCCGGTCTGTAGCTGCGTTAATGAACGCTTCAGCCAATCCTGATCCTGGGTTGGGTTTGGGCCGGTCTGTAGCTGCGTTAATGAACGCTTCAGCCAATCCTGAGCCTGGGTTGGGTTTGGGCCGGTCTGTAGCTGCGTTAATGAACGCTTCAGCCAATCCCGAACCTGGGTTGGGTTTGGACTGGTCTGTAGCTGCGTTAATGAACGCTTCAGCCAATCCTGAGCCTGGGTTGGGTTTGGGCCGGTCTGAGCCAGGATTGGATGATCAAAAACAGGATACACAAGATCCAAAACCTCTAAATGAATCTTTTTTTGGCAATTGCATGATGATTCAATATATTTCAAATGTGCCTTTTACAATTTGGCTGGGCAGATCCCCTTTAAAATGGATGAATTTTAAGCAGCCGGTCTTTTACTAATACATTTAACTGACCTAATATGCCATTCATGTTTCATCAGTGTCTATTAGTGGAAACTCTACATAAACTCCGTTACCCACACTGCACTGCCTCACACAGAACAGGGCATTGTGCATTGTCCTGCACGATGACATCATGCGTGCCCCTGCGCTGGCCAGCACTTACGCTTGACAGCTACCTCCCCAACAATGAAGTCATGCCGTGCTGCGAGTGCACCAGGCGGCCCATACATGACGTAGCGCACCTACACTCAGCGGAGGGCCCAGGTGATGTGAGTCACCTCCTGCAGGCTCCTCCCCAAAGCCCCGGAGCACACAGCCTGCCCCGACATGTCGGTGTGGGGGGGTTTCGTGTTTTTTTGACGGAGTAGTTTCCGTTAGATACTTCGGGGTTGGCCTTTCACACTCCGGTGCCCTTTTGTTTGTCAAGGCGCAGAGTGACATGGAGCAAGCCAAAGCCGCCTGTGGCGAACACGGCTCTCCGCACGTCAGACACACACACGGGCACACGTGCACAGCTGCGCACATGCACATGTAGACAAGTACAAGACTATACTCTCTCACGCGGGTAAGTAGAACTTTTGCCTGCATCCTTGAAAGACACACACCCACACACCCACATGTGTACACACACACACACACACCCACACACAGACAGACACTCCTAAAAGTAACGCACCATATTCTACCTTAAATATAGAGCATTAATGTTAATGTGTTAATGTGAGTGTCTCTCAGCGAACCAGCCCATACACTCTCCACCATATCGCCTCACTCACACACACTTAGCCTCCAACTGCAGCTGTTCATAACAGAGCCAGGGGGCCTCTGGGTGTGAGAGCACAGTGGACCTGCTCTGCCTTACACAGGGCCTGCAGGGGGCAGATCAGGGGCAGATCAGAGCACAAAGTTAAAATTAAATTCTATGCATCCACATGCGTGTTGTGTGCGGTGGGGTAACACAGACCACAGGGCAGCAGTGATGCTAAAGGAAAACATTTCTAAGACAACAAGTTAAAAATAAATCACAAAAACACATCATACAATATCTGTTTTCTTTAAAATACATTTACATTCTTAAATGAAACAGTTATATATCCTTTTTAAGCTTTAACGTTTTCCTAACCAAGTGCTGTAAATAAAATGCAAGGCGTAAAAGTAAAACATACAAACTACACAGCTACGAAAACCGTGAAAACAGAAACAATCCAAAGTTTCTTGTACAAAACAATACAGGAACTATTAACAAAATACATGAATAGTCTTAGTCCCTTAAACCCTGCTGTCATGACACACACACACACACACACACACACACACACACACACACGGCTGCGTGAACCTCTGAACTCCTGCTTGGCATCCCACTGTTCTGGGTGCAGCTTAAAGTTCCTCGTCAGCTTCTCATCCTCCTGCCCCACAAAGGCCGTTCTCTTAATCCCCGTAAATTCGCCCGCGACCCTCGACCTCTGGGCCCTGATCCGAAGCAGACGCCACCTCCGAGCTAAATCACAACCACCTGAAGCCGCGACCCCTGTCAGGTGACTCGATGGGCTGCTCCTAATTAGAGCCAAGGCCGCTGCCACAATTGGGTTAAATCAGCACGCCCAACCTTCAGCGCCGGCAGCCCCTAAACCCATTACTGGGCCCAGCACGACTGGGACGCAGCGTCTGCTTCAAATAGGAGACAAATTACAATAGCATGCAGCCCAAGCTGCTCCCCGCTAAGACGGATGGGTAAAGCGCCGGTCGTCCACGTGATTAGGAGAATATGGCTATTTCATTGGAGTTAAGATAATAAGGTGGTGACTGATTTGGTCAGGGAGTGTTTTGAATAGTGCTTGTCAAAGCAGCACGTGCTGATGCGTCTTAAAGTGCTGGCACGCAGAATTAAACGAAGCCTGCGTTCAACAGCAGTGTGTGGAGAAGAGGAGAATCAGTCAAAATGACACACACACTCAGCGTGTCATGGGCGGCTCATTCGTCTCACTGAGCTGAAGGAGTGCAGGTCAGTTATGAAGGGGAAGTGTGTGTGTGTGTGTGTGTGTGTGTTTTCACACTCACTTAGTGATCATCCACAGAGAGCCATCCCTTATGGTGACAGCTCAGAAACGCGATTCGGCCTAATACCTGTACACATTACATTAGACTGTGGATGGAATAGAAGTGGATTACACAGGGTAAATGTAAAAACTTACTTATTCATATATATATATATTTACATATATATATAAATATACATTATTTTTTTAAATGTATATTTTATTTAGTCAGCTAGGGTGTTTTCTGATCAACATCAATAACCATGAAAGCTGTTCACCTCTGCCAAACTCATCAGAGCAGAGGTAGAGGTGGCTGTGCTGGTGGGGGCTCCCCAGGGTCTGCAAGACAGTTCTATTCATAAACATGAGGAGTCCACTCTGATATCTCTGGTTATGTGGCTTCTTTTAATCCTACCACACCCAGTCAAAAGAACGAACACACACACACACACACACACACACACACACACACACACACAGTTCTGCTCTGCTAGTGTCATTATTTATGGTGGCTCCACTGTTCTTGAAGGGTGCAAAGTGTTTCTAATAAACGGTTTCAGGTTTCCCCACAACCCTAACCCCCTGTGTGTGTGTGTGTGTGTGTGTGTGTGTGTGTGTGTGTGTGTGCATGCGCATCCAAAGAATCCCAGACTTCTGACAACCCAGGGGTCACCACCCCTTCCACCCCCACCCCACCCCTACCTCACCCCCCACCACACCCCAGGGGGGAGGAGGAGCAACAGAGGGTGTGCGAGAATGACAGACACGCCCCATAAATAAGGAGCTCTGTCCTGGAGGGAGATGAGAGCCTTTAGGACTCACTGTCCGCCCAGGCTGCTAATATTTCACAGGTAGGAGATGTGGGTGATGGTGACTGCACAGGCGCTCTACCTCACACCCTCGCCGGGTGGCAGGGGGGAGGAGTGAGCCCAACCCCAGCCTGACCCCACACCCTTCAGCCTCCCGCACCAGGGAGGACAGATACCAAACCCCTCACGGAGAGAGAGAGAACATGGAAACCCCGTCTGCTGCAGTGCTGTGTCCCCCAGCCAGAGAACGGCAGTCAGCTGCTCTTCAGCCCCTTGGAGCACTCTGCCCCTTGGAGCACTCTGCCCCTTGGAGCACTCTGCCCGTTCTCAGCGTCCACGCAGAGCAGACGGCCTAGGCAGGAAGACTTGGTCTGAGCAGGTATCGCTCTAGTCAGGAGACGTAGGAAAGGCCTTTTGAATTTTTCAAGACAAGCCACATTTGTTTACATTTACATTTCGAAGATGCAGACGACTCACAAATGTGCGGTCATCTACTCACAGAATGTAACCTGGCCAGAACAGCAGGGTAGAGTTCAAGAAACTAGATACTACAAAACTGTTGAAATACAGGAACCACTGTTGATACCTAGAAGTGCAAAATAAGCTCTATATCAGAGTGCAATAACAAACAATACAACATAATACCACATAATAACAAACAATACAACACATAATACCACACCATAAACAATACCACACAATAATATACAATACAACATATAATACCACACAATAAACAATACCACACAATAATATACAATACCAAACAACAACAAACTATACCAAACAACAAACTTTGCCACACAATAGCGAACTACACCTAAGTGTTCAGTCCGATAAGTCCACAGTCTGTGCTTTATGGCATTGTACATTTATTCATTTTATCTTACAAAGCTTACAATGTACAGTAGGTCATAGCAGCAAAAAACAAATGTGTTTGAGCTTGTTCATGTTTGTAAGCTCATCTTCAGAACAACCCTGCTCTGCTCTACACACACCCCCCATAGCTACGTTCACCCTAAACCCAAACCACTTCACCAAGGGGACTGGGAGACACTGGTTGTCTGCTCTACACACACACCCCCGTAGCTACGTTCACCCTAAACCCAAACCACTTCACCAAGGGGACTGGGAGACACTGGTTGTCACAAATGTATAAATGCATGAAACCAATAAACCGATGCGATGATATCACAGCTAATGTGACTAATGTTACAAATTTATAGTCCTAAATATTAAAATTCTAGGCCCGAGCAGCAGTGTTCCCAGGACTGTAGCATTGTGGGTGTTGCATTGTGGGTGTGTTCCCAGGACTGTTGCATTGTGGGTGTTGGCTGGCAGTGACCCTGCACTAAGCAGATACATTCAGTCTACACCGTCTCTTCACTGCCAGCTGAATGATGCTATCAGAAGATTCATAGCTGTGATGTCTTTCCACACCACTACTGCGAGGTGAAGAGAGAGGGAGAGTGTGTGTGTGTGTGTGTGTGTGTGTGAGAGTGTGAACGTGTGTGTGTGTGTGTCTAAATGGGGTGAGAAGAGACAAGACAAGCTTTACTTTGCCAGCTTAGGAATGACAAGGGACGTGTACTGTAAGATATGTGAAGAGTGTGTTAATACACACCCACACACACACACACACACACACACACACACACACGCCCATAAAAACGCACCATTAACCCTTAACATCCGCATTGTCAGACTCATCTGTCTGCGTCTTATGTGGTTGAAGGAGTTGGGATTGGAGGAACTCCTCTCAGAGGTAGCGGGGGAGGAATGGAGCACTCGGACGGAGGACAGATTTATATGCCGGGGTCAGCAGGTCACCGTCTCCCTGGTTCTGGTCAGCTGACTGGCCCTGAAAAACCCCAAAACAACCGCCATCTTGCTTCAGCTCTCTCGGGAGTTGGAGCCGGACTGCACAGTGCCATGGCAACCAGGCAGAGGCAGAGCTGCTATCTGAAGGATATCTGAGATATCTGATATCTGATATCTAAGGCTCTCTTAAACAGGTACCACTAAAATGGCACTTAAGTTTGAAAACTACATTTATGCTTTGCGTTTATTTTGTCAGGGACCATGTACAAAACGCATTAATCTCAAAGGAGACGAGATGCTTTGCACCAGAGTTAGCTAGCTAGCTAACCGCCATCTGTAGTGTATGGGCAGGCGCGTGGAGTCGTTGTCTTCAAAGGCAGATCATCAGCATGCCTCTTAAAATAGTGCATACTTTTCTACATGGCACTGTTCCATATAGTATAGGCTTAATAGTACTGCTATAAATTGAAACAATAAAGCAAAAACAACTTTGCAAGGCTGCATTTTCAGCCGATGATTCAACACCTGGCCATTCCTTATAGGTCTGGATAGCTTACATTACACCCACAGACCTTAGAGCAGAGAAAACATCCACACCACCACAGCAGTTACACCTGAACTCGTAAGAACGGATTCAACGAAATTCCCCCTCCCTGCCTTTCGCACGTTGAGAAGGATGTCGGGGATAAAATGCGTATTATAATGTAGCTCGCCATTTAGCAGGTATGTGTCCATCTGTCAACATACTGAGACACACGTCGTCGGAAAATACCAGCGTGTGGGACATTGCGGGAAGGAGATGTCTCACGGCACCAGTCCGACCACATGCGCTGCATATTCACATGAAGTCGTCTTTGTTCTTTGGCTATGCTTTTGTTTTTAGCCTTTTATTAAGAGCGACCAGTACATCTGTCTGTCTGTCTGCTAGTGAACCTGTTTTAGTCACCATGGTGCATGTCAACACAGGCAGGGACGCACCCAGACACACACACACGTGGGGGGACTCTTCGTAATAAACTACTTGTGACATTTTCACTGCGGCGTATGACGTAGCCTGCAAATGTTGTCGGTGTACGTCCTTGCCGTTTAGTACAGCTTTAATGATATCGTGTTGCGCCTGTGTCTCATGGTGCTGAAGCGCATGCAGAGACGGACGTCTGCAGCCGTCTGAGGCAGCATCTAACGTCCACATACCAAAATCCTGGCACCCGCCGGCGTTCTCAATAAGGCTCAATGTGCTCAGAGCTTGGCCCTTTGTTGACGTTGGACGCGGACGCCTGTGTGAAGATTTATAGCACCCTCGGTCACTCTGCTCGACCCTGTCGGAGACTCCTCAGTCCCTCTCGTGCTCCCGCAGGCCCTGACCGACACTTTCGGACTTCTACTCATCAACTGGTACACTTTTCAAACCAAACACCCGGGGGGAGGAAATTTGAAAGGTGAAAGATTTGGCAAATTTTTGTCCTGGTTAATCCCAGTTTCCCAGTAAACTCTGGACGGAGTAGAATACATGTGTTCTACATGTGACTGCTGTAGACGGTGCTCGGACATGCAGGCTACTCATCGTCGCTCTTCATCACGAGCTCACACCACCTCAGCCGCTCCACAGGTCACTTCACCGGAAACAGATCGATCACGTCAACTGAAATTAAATGTCCGTCTGTTTCTTCTAATTCGTTTTCTGGCTATTTTGAAAGAGGTGAAGATCTCCTGCAAAAACAGGGCCTTCAGTGCTTTGACTGCTAAATTAATATGATTTAATATATTCGGCATTAGGTTACTACTAAAATACTGTCGAAAATAATAAAGGTATTTAAAGAGCTAATAGTACTACTCCTAATAATAATAAGTAGGAGGAAATCCCACATTAATTAATGCTATTTTATGTATTTACATTTATGGCATTTAGCAGACGCCCTTATCCAGAGCGACTTACAAAAAGTGCTTCATTGTTTTACTCAGAATACTACTATGTATACTACTCCATTCAGACCAATTTACATATTTATTGCTTTATTAAGCCCACTGCCTTTTTTTTTTTAATGTAAATGTAATGCGACTTTAAATGTAATCTTTAAATGTAATGCGACTTTAAATGTAATGTGACTTTAAATGTAATGTGACTTTAAATGTAATCTTTAAATGTAATGTGACTTTAAATGTAATCTTTAAATGTAATGTGACTTTAAATGCAATCTTTAATTGTAAATGTAATGCGACTTTAAATGTAATCTTTAAATGAAATGTGACTTTAAATGTAATCTTTAAATGTAATGTGACTTTAAATGTAATCTTTGAAGCCAACCCGAAAGGCAACAATCTTTCATACCATCCTGCAGTGTTTCCCTCTGTTCAGGAGAGAAGGCACCACACTATCACCACATGACACAAACTCACACTTGTGCAGTGCACATTATTTAGATGAGCTCTATGCTAAATTACCACAGGACACGCCCACACACACTCCCACTTAACAGCTGAAACAAAAACACATCCACGGTTTTGCAAAATAAGGCAGATCACAACTTTAAATTGATCCAAAAAGATATAGTCGATGAGGTCAGCTGTATAATGTATTATTTTATTATCGATATTATTCATTAAAACATCACAAAAGAAAAGTCTATGCTAAACACTGCCCATAACAGGCACTAATCATCAGTGTATTATTAGCTATTGTCACAGCTTTATCCAAGCCTGAATAGCTCGTTACAACTTTGTGTACTACCATTTATATAAAGAAGAAAACTCTGCCCTTAAAAATTTAAACAAAAGGAGTGACATTGTTATTAAACCAGCTGATTAAAGTGGAGCTGTTGTTGTCTGGAGAAAAGACCTTTATAAGAAAGAATCAAATCAACCAGCTTTGTGACACCACTTTTTATAGGCAGAACAACTCTGATATCACTCCACAGATACAGTCTTCTATTCAGGCCACTATTAATCATGCCATTTCAGCAGGAGACCTCCCTGATTCTGCACGCAATTATTCTGCACACATTGTAGATAATCCACTCTAGCCGTTTCTATCTTCTCCCAAATAATCCTGGACGTCCCATTGTATCTGCCTGTTCTTGCCCTACAGAAATGATATCCCAGTTTCTGGATGACATTTTTCAACCTATTGTTCAAGCCTTACATACAGATGTTAAAGACTCATCACACTCTCTACAAATCCTTGAACGTCTGAAAGGACAAACGCTACCTGCCAACTCTATGCTTTTGTCAATGGATATTAAAAGTCTGTACATTGTCTTCCCTAAAGATGGTTTGAGAGCTTTAAAACATTTTTCTTGAAGCAAGAACCGAGAAGAACCCTCCTACAGAGATTGTCTAAAGACAGATGAGGAGAGACACACAGGCGAGGACAGAGACAAGGACAGGCACACAGGCGAGGACAGAGACACAGATGAGGAGAGACAGACAAGGACAGGCACACAGTCGAGGACAGAGACAGACAAGGACAGACACGGACAGGCACACAGACAAGGTGGGGACTTAAGCTCCTCCTTCCCTCCTGCATGTGAGATATCAGACAAGTATCAGTGTTCACTAAATTCCCCATATTCCCCATATCCCCTCCATATTCTCCCCCATGTTCCCCATATCCTCCCCCATATTCCCCCCATATCCTCCCCCATATTCTCCATATTCTCACCCATATCCCCTCCATATTCTCCATATCCCCCCCATATTCTCCCCCATATTCCCCACCATATCCTCCCCCATATTCCCCACCATATTCTCCCCCATATTCCCCCCCCATATCCTCCCCCATATTCCCCACCATATTCCCCATATCCCCCCCATATCCTCCCCCATATTCCCCCCCACATCTCCCGCCCTGCCAGGAAGACCGTGAGAGCTTCAAGACTGCAAGAAAGTGTTGTGATTCCTTCAGGACCTTGACCATGGCAGCCAGTGTTTAATGATTCTTTGATGCTTCAGAATTTGCATGCAATACAACACTGACATTTGAATCAACAAAAGCTTTTCTCTGAAACTGCAGCCGTCATGCAAATGCAACTGTAAATATTCTCAGAATAACACAACCCTGAAGTATTCCTGCATCATCCTGTCTCAGTGAATATGTCGTTCTGCTTGCGTGATTGCATTATTCAGTCTTAAATTAGTATGGCAGCTATGAGCTGTTTTGAGCTATAATAGAAGCAGAAACATAATACTGTTTTGCATGGCTTCTCAGAAACAAACTGAATTAGTTATATGAGGTTAAAAGTTTATGGGCGCATTGGCCAATGTGTCTACGTGCACTAGTGTGTCTGTGTGTACAAGTGTGGTGTGCACAAATGTGTGCGTATGTATGTGTAAATATGAGGCTGTGTGTATATGCCTGTGTACTTATGAGGGGGGTGTGTGTGTGTGTGTATACATGTGTGGTTGTGTGTACACATATGAGGTTGTGTTTGTGCGCATGTGTACTGTGAGGTTGTGTGTGTGCACGCGTGTACATGCGAGGTTGTGCATGTGTGTGTGTTGTGAGGTTGTGTGTGTATGTACTGTGAGGTTGTGTGTGTGTGTGTATATACTGTGAGCTTGTGTGTGTGTGTGTGTGTATACTGTGAGCTTGTGTGTGTGAGCTTGTGTGTGTGTGTGTGTGTGTATACTGTGAGCTGTGTGTGTGTGTGTGTGTGTGTGTATACTGTGAGCTTGTGTGTGTGAGCTTGTGTGTGTATATACTGTGAGCTTGTGTGTGTGTGTGTGTGTATATACTGTGAGCGTGTGTGTGTGTGTGTGTGTGTGTACTGACAGAAGAACAGCAGAAGCTGGCCTCTCGTCCTGCCTCCTCCTCTCAGATCAAAGCCTGTGGCACCACTTGGCTTCCTGGGAGCAGAGAGGCAGCTGCCTCGCCTCACGCAGCTCCAACGCAGATGATTAGTGGCTGTGTAAATGCTCCATGTACAAAGGCAGAACCCAGCTGGGCCGCAGGCCTTAACCCTCTTGGAGTAGAGGACAGCGAGAGAGAGAAAACACACGAGATCCTGGAGTAGAGGACAGAGAGAGAAAACACACGAGATCCTGGAGTAGAGGACAGAGAGAGAAAACACACGAGATCCGAGATCCTGGAGTAGAGGACAGAGAGAGAGAGAGAAAACACACGAGATCCTGGAGTAGAGGACAGAGAGAGAGAGAAAACACACGAGATCCTGGAGTAGAGGACAGAGAGAGAGAGAAAACACACGAGATCCTGGAGTAGAGGACAGAGAGAGAGAGAAAACACACGAGATCCTGGAGTAGAGGACAGAGAGAGAGAAAAACACACGAGATCCTGGAGTAGAGGACAAGAGAGAGAGAGAGAGAGAAAACACACGAGATCCTGGAGTAGAGGACAGAGAGAGAGAGAGAAAACACACGAGATCCTGGAGTAGAGGACAGAGAGAGAGAAAACACACGAGATCCTGGAGTAGAGGACAGAGAGAGAGAGAGGACAGAGAGAGAGAGAAACACACGAGATCCTGGAGAGAGAGAGAAAACACACGAGATCCTGGAGTAGAGGACAGAGAGAGAGAAAACACACGAGATCCTGGAGTAGAGGACAGAGAGAGAGAAAACACACGAGATCCTGGAGTAGAGGACAGAGAGAGAGAGAAAACACACGAGATCCTGGAGTAGAGGACAGAGAGAGAGAGAAAACACACGAGATCCTGGAGTAGAGGACAGAGAGAGAAAACACACGAGATCCTGGAGTAGAGGACAGAGAGAGAAAACACACGAGATCCTGGAGTAGAGGACAGAGAGAGAGAGAAAACACACGAGATCCTGGAGTAGAGGACAGAGAGAGAGAGAAAACACATGAGATCCTGGAGTAGAGAGGACAGAGAGAGAGAGAGAGAAAACACATGAGATCCTGGAGTAGAGGACAGAGAGAGAGAGAGAAAACACAAGAGATCCTGGAGTAGAGGACAGAGAGAGAGAGAGAAAACACATGAGATCCTGGAGTAGAGGACAGAGAGAGAGAGAAAACACAAGAGATCCTGGAGTAGAGGACAGAGAGAGAGAGAAAACACAAGAGATCCTGGAGTAGAGGACAGAGAGAGAGAAAACACAAGAGATCCTGGAGTAGAGGACAGAGAGAGAGAAAACACAAGAGATCCTGGAGTAGAGGACAGAGAGAGAGAAAACACACGAGATCCTGGAGTAGAGGACAGAGAGAGAGAAAAAACACGAGATCCTGGAGTAGAGGACAGAGAGAGAAACACACGAGATCCTGGAGTAGAGGACAGAGAGAGAGAGAAAACACACGAGATCCTGGAGTAGAGGAGAGAGAGAGAGAAAACACACGAGATCCTGGAGTAGAGGACAGAGAGAGAGAAAACACATGAGATCCTGGAGTAGAGGACAGAGAGAGAGAAAACACAAGGACAGAGAGAGAGAGAGAAAACACATGAGATCCTGGAGTAGAGGACAGAGAGAGAGAGAAAACACAAGAGATCCTGGAGTAGGAGAGAGAGAGAGAAAACACACGAGATCCTGGAGTAGAGGACAGAGAGAGAGAAAACACACGAGATCCTGGAGTAGAGGACAGAGAGAGAGAGAAAACACACGAGATCCTGGAGTAGAGGACAGAGAGAGAGAGAAAACACACGAGATCCTGGAGTAGAGGACAGAGAGAGAGAGAGAAAACACACGAGATCCTGGAGTAGAGGACAGAGAGAGAGAGAGAAAACACACGAGATCCTGGAGTAGAGGACAGAGAGAGAGAGAGAAAACACACGAGATAGACGGAGTGCGAGAGAGACGGACATAAAACAGAGAAAACAACACGGAGGTTCCCAAGTCACTGGAGAGCTTTCAAAGTGGAGATGTAAAGAGATATCATATTCAGCCACTCTGACCCCCCCCCTTCAACCCCCAGTCCTCTAATATGCACCATGGGAATAAAACACAACAAATAAAATGTGGGGGGCAGCATGCAAGCCTGTCAAACCCCCTCCCCCCCAAAAGAGAGACAAGGATCTGCGAGAGCTCGATGCTCTGGGTCACCTTCCCAGCATTCCTGATGGTAGACACTGGAATGGGGTCCTTATCATAAATAGAGCTTGGTCTGATTTATGGAGATGCTGGCTAACAGAACTCCCCGGGTGTGACGTTTAATTCGTTCTGTTGGAGGAATTAGATGCATGCCACTGTCAACAGGAGAGCTGTTATTGTAGGCACCTTGATACGCTTTTCCCCCCTCTGTGTTCAGTACTCTCACATTCTTCTGTCTTGTTAACTTGTTACAACTTTGGCAGAATTTTATGGCACACTATTCTTTTCACTCGTATTTTGACGTGCAGTAATCTACATACTGTTCTAAATAATGGAATTGTGTAGTGTTCTCTTGTAAGCCTGTCTTCAGTCTTTCAGAGTCAGCTAGACTGTGAGAATTTAATGTCCCAGTTTCATCAGATCTGGTGAAGAAGTTCAGCAATGAAATACCGAAGTACAAATGTGTCCAACACTGCTGGTGGAGATTTGCCACTCTGTAAGTCCAACTTTAATTTAACACAAGGGATCCAGCCTATCTGAGTCTTATGGGCCTCCTGAATATTAGAGGCAGGTGTGTTATAGTAAGGTTGAAGCTGAATTCGACAGGGCAATAGATCTCCTGAAGCGGGATTAAGCACCTCATCCATTAAACAGTTGGAAGCGCCATCAAGAAGAACAGAGGTAACAAGATGGGCGTAATAGCCAGCAGCAGGAACAAAAGGGGCGGGGCATGCTAATTAACACCAGAGACGTGTCCGAGTGCTGTGTTGCTTGTAAACCAGTGGTTCCCTCCTGTTAAAAATATACTTAGAAATTACATGTTAATTAGTCGATGTGTTGAAGTGTGTGTGTGGTGGATGTTCTAACTGCTGTAGGAGGGTGGCAGAGAGATCCTTCACGAACACAATTCATTAATGAAGCCTCCTGTTTTAATCATTTCGGTGATGAAATCCGGTTAGCAGGAACACCGGAAACTTAGCATTGCTTCTGCTACGTGACTAGTCAACACACCATTGAAAGCAATGAAAAAAAGTGTTGTTTGTTTGTAATGTTACAATCCAGTGTAGAGCCAGAACAGAACCCAGAACCGTCCATTCCCCCAAACACGAGCTGATTAGACGCAGTTAAACATGTGATAAACAGTGCTACACTCTCACACTCGCGAACGTTTATGTGGATCAGTTAGCTATCATGTAATACAAAAAAACCTGCGTAATCCTAACAAATGTAACCGACTTCACCAAATGCAACCGTGTTGTCAACCATGTTTATTTTGGGTGCAGTCGACATTGTCCAAAGTCCACCGACAGAAAGTAATTGCAGATATATAATATGATCTGCATAAACAACAGTAAATATTCCAGTGTTTGATTTGTGCAAATTATTTTTGTTCACTTACATTTCTCGGCTTCTCTGGACGGGAAACGGTATTTATCGACGTTGTCTATTGGCTGTGGGATGGTATGAAAATGCGGCGGAGCATTTTCATGTAACGTGAGCCGTCATATCAACGCGCCTATTTTTGTAGTTTGCAAGCCTCTCCATGTTCATCACGTGATGAGGGGCGCACGTGATTAAACGTTAGCGTTTAGTTCGCAGACTGCCAGCGAATTAAGAGTACGAATTTCACATCATGATAATATTTGGCCCTCAACATTACACTACTACCCAGCCCGACATAATTGCAGAACTAAAACAATGAGTTCGAATAAGGACACAG
Organism: Brachyhypopomus occidentalis; assembly: GCA_020368025.1. Classification (NCBI taxonomy): domain Eukaryota; kingdom Metazoa; phylum Chordata; class Actinopteri; order Gymnotiformes; family Hypopomidae; genus Brachyhypopomus; species Brachyhypopomus occidentalis. The sequence goes on from JAGXOD010000078.1 coordinate 702,742, forward strand.
GCATTGGATATGCTTAAGATATGCAGTCGACAGACAGACCCAAGGCATTTAAAACCTAATAGCTTCACATCATCCATCTGTTGAATTAATCTGTCGCGTGAAATAACGTCCGCGAGTCTCTCTGGGCCGCGTAATCGCAGGCTGGCCATGACGGAGGGCTCCGATGCAGGAATAAACCGGTCTGCTCGCGCCTGTTGAAAACCCTGACGGCCTCGCTGACAACCATAAGCCCTGCTCTGACTTCGCTCTCAGTACACACTGGGCCATTGTTTTTAACCCCAGAGTCTGCCCACCCCCTCACACACACACACACACACACACATCACATCACATCACCTGGCCTGCCTCCAAGGTACTGAAGAACACGCCACGCTAAAGTGCTCGCGCTCCGAAAGCCCCAGGTGATCACCCATCAGCGAGCTCATCAATACTGAGGCTTAATACGCTATCTGGGCGCCGTCGGCCCGCGGCGCGCGCGGCGCTACTAAGTGTCGATGAAAAGTAACTACATTCAACGTCAGTTACAGTTTTTCGTCTTGACGGTGACGTTTTTTTCTCACTTCCAAATACACTCTCACAAATAATTAAAAAAAAAAAACATACCAGTAACTTTTACTGATTTTTAATTTGGACTTGAATGTAATCAATATGCATTGTTTAGATTTGGGCATTTTGATTATTATTGCGATTATATAACAAAGCTTTCTCGTTCTGGCTTTGATTCGCAAACAGGAATGAATTAGCTGAAGGCTTTCACGTTTTTACCGCTTAATGTAATCCTTTACAACAGGATTAACGTGCTTAGCTGCATATAACGCTTGAATAATTGGCTTTGGTGGAATTTCCTTATTAAATTTCTCCGTTCATTTTTCAAGAAAATGCCCCCTTCGGCAAAAGAGGTTCTTTTTTTATCTTTTTTTTTTCAAGACTGCTCCACTCTGAAAAGCCCGTTGGGATTAAAAGCAGCTGAGTGTGTCGGGGAGGCTTTGCGGAATAGCTAAGGCCAACAAATTGCTCCGATTCTTCGCAATTATGTAACCATTGTTGCAGCAATAAGAAGCAATGGAAGCTCAAAAAGCAGGGTGTCAATAGGGGTCAAGTTCTGGCAGATATTACATCTTTCTTTTCCCTCTGACCCCCCATCCCTCCCTCCCCTCTCTCTCTCTCTCTCTCTCTCTCTCTCTCTCTCTCTCTCTCTCCCTCCCCTTCTCAGTCTCACTCGCTTGGAAGAAGGCCAAAGTGTGTCAGTTCAGGCAGGGGCAGCCAAGAAGACACCCTGAAAAGACTAAAGTACAATGTTGGACCACATTCCTCTATAAAGGAGACATTCTAATATCCAGATGTTGAAAGGAGGGCTGGGTGTAAACGTTTTCATCTTCAACAAGTCTTTATTTCTCCCTTTCTGTCTGTCTATCTGTCTCCCCCCCCCCTCTCTTTCTCTCGTTCCTGTGCCTGCATACTTCTGAACCAACCATTTTACCATCCAGAAAAGATGGAAAGTTGAAACAATCACTCAAAGAAAGAATCCAGTCTATGAAATATCACATTCCCGTGGCATCTCTGAGGAGGTTTTGAGCTGGCTTCGGTTCTACTATATGTGGGAAATACAACAATAAATTGAAGTTGCTGGCAGACTCTACGTAGTCTATATCCAATGTGATCGAAAATGCATGAAGACCCTCAGCAAGGTGACATGTAAAGGTCACATGTAAAGGTCACGAGTAATCGAGACTGAGGCTGGAAGTCCTGTCGCTACTTACGTCTTCAACGCTTTAACGTTTAACAATCGTTTCGTGGCTCAGCTGAATTTCAGCTTTTCATCACATATGAATTCAGATATGAATCATTTAAGCCTGTCAATGCTGCACATACTGGACATATGGTCTCCCATTTTATATGCAATTCTCAAAAGGATACAAATAAAACACTGACCTGAGAACAGTTCTCTTACTGTAGGAGATGTCATAAGATTTGGACTGTGTGTGTTCATGGAACACTGACCTGAGAACAGTTCTCTTACTGTAGGAGATGTCATAAGATTTGGACTGTGTGTGTTCATGGAATCTTTTTGTAAGGACATTAAGAGCAGTAGATTCTGTATTACCAGTCTTATCCTGGTGCTTTTAATATATCAATCTATCTATCTATGAATGTGCTTTTGCCAATAAATGTTATCAGCTACATGCATTCTATAAAAAATATTATTAAAAAAACAAAAATAAATACAAACATAAAATAAAAAAATATAATACAAAATAAAAAATGAGTCCTAATTTTGTTCTGGCAGCCCAGTGTGAGGAGCATGTTGGATCTCCATGTCTCACGGCACCACCTCACGTTAGCACCAACCCCACAGCCCAGTGTGAGGAGCATGTTGGATCTCCATGTCTCACGGCACCACCTCACGTTGGCACCAACCCCACAGCCCAGTGTGAGGAGCATGTTGGATCTCCATGTCTCACGGCACCACCTCACGTTGGCACCAACCCCACAGCCCAGTGTGAGGAGCATGTTGGATCTCCACTGTCTCACGGCACCACCTCACATTGGCACCAACCCCACAGCCCAGTGTGAGGAGCATGTTGGATCTCCATGTCTCACGGCACCACCTCACGTTAGCACCAACCTCACAGCCCAGTGTGAGGAGCATGTTGGATCTCCATGTCTCACGGCACCACCTCACGGCACCAACCCCACAGCCCAGTGTGAGGAGCATGTTGGATCTCCACTGTCTCGCGGCACCACCTCACGTTAGCACCAACCTCACAGCCCAGTGTGAGGAGCATGTTGGATCTCCATGTTTCACGGCACCACCTCACGTTAGCACCAACCCCACAGCCCAGTGTGAGGAGCATGTTGGATCTCCACTGTCTCACGGCACCACCTCACGTTAGCACCAACCCCACAGCCCAGTGTGAGGAGCATGTTGGATCTCCATGTTGGCACCACCTCTCCAGCCCAGTGTCATGTTGGATCTCCACCACCTCACGGCACCACCTCACGTTAGCACCAACCTCACAGCCCAGTGTGAGGAGCATGTTGGATCTCCATGTCTCACGGCACCACCTCACGTTAGCACCAACCCCACAGCCCAGTGTGAGGAGCATGTTGGATCTCCACTGTCTCGTGGCACCACCTCACGTTAGCACCAACCCCACAGCCCAGTGTGAGGAGCATGTTGGATCTCCACTGTCTCGCGGCACCACCTCACGTTGGCACCAACCCCACAGCCCAGTGTGAGGAGCATGTTGGATCTCCACTGTCTCGCGGCACCACCTCACAGCACCAACCCCACAGCCCAGTGGAGCATGTTGGATCTCCACTGTCTCACGGCACCACCTCACGTTAGCACCAACCTCACAGCCCAGTGTGAGGAGCACCAACCCCACAGCCCAGTGTGAGGAGCATGTTGGATCTCCACTGTCTCACGGCACCACCTCACGTTAGCACCAACCTCACAGCCCAGTGTGAGGAGCATGTTGGATCTCCACTGTCTCGCGGCACCACCTCACGTTAGCACCAACCTCACAGCCCAGTGTGAGGAGCATGTTGGATCTCCACTGTCTCACGGCACCACCTCACGTTAGCACCAACCTCACAGCCCAGTGTGAGGAGCATGTTGGATCTCCACTGTCTCGTGGTTGGCACCAACCTCACAGCCCAGTGTCCACTGTCTCACGGCACCACCTCACGTTAGCACCAACCTCACAGCCCAGTGTGAGGAGCATGTTGGATCTCCATGTCTCATGGTACCACCTCACGTTAGCACCAACCTCACAGCCCAGTGTGAGGAGCATGTTGGATCTCCACTGTCTCGCGGCACCACCTCAAGTTAGCACCAACCTCACAGCCCAGTGTGAGGAGCATGTTGGATCTCCATGTCTCACGGCACCACCTCACGTTAGCACCAACCTCACAGCCCAGTGTGAGGAGCAGGTTGGATCTCCACTGTCTCACGGCACCACCTCACGTTAGCACCAACCTCACAGCCTGCTGGTCGGGCTCCACGGGGCGGCGTTTCCTTCTTTTGTCTGCACCGCCTCTATGGCTCTTCCAGTCAGTGAACGCCCCCCTCTCCTTAGGCACGGCTCTTCCAGTCAGTGAACGGCCCCCTTCCTTAGGCGTGACCCACGTTGCAGCCAGTCACCTGTGTGTGGAGGGGAGAGAGCTGGGCGGTGTGACATCAAAGGATCTCTGGATCCGATGGCAACGCTCACCGAGCTTCCTGGTCAGGACGGCTTATCTTAAGAGGGGAAGTGCTGGCTACACCTGCCCTGCGGAAAAGGAGCAAGATGAATCAGAGGGAGAACAGAGGAGGTTCACCTTTTAGTGGGGAAGGAGAGGAGGGGTGGCGTGTTCTAGAGGATCGGCCTGAAAGTGTGTGTGTGTGTGAGAGAGAGAGAGACAGAGAGAGTGTTTAAGTGAAAGAGACAGAGAAAGTAAGAGAGCAATGGAAGTTATGTGATGGAAAACCCACGAAATCCCACGTGATTAAGGTTTATTGAAAAAACTCAATCCAATCCCGTAAATTTCAGACTCATGAAAAAAACAATGATCAATCGGGTGGAAATAATGTTCAGATGTTTATAATGTCATTCAGTTTCCTTTCCAAAGATGAAAGACAAGGATGTTCAGACTGTTGAACTGGAGGAAACATTGCATAAGGCAGCGCCAATCTGCACCCCGTCCAGATAGAGTGAGAAATGCAGGGCACCTGTAGACCATGTGTGTACGTGTTTACATGTACACACACACACACACACACACACACACGTCAACTGCAGCTGTTCGACTTCTCTACACTTTGCTCTGTGTGAACCCACCAGCTTCAAACCAGCAGCTTTCTATAAACCCCTTTCACAGCCTCTAAAAATACCCAGAATCATCCCCCCATTTTTAAATAAACACATAAAATAAGGAAAGAAACAGGGCTTTTAACAGCCCAGAATAACTACAGCTCAACCTCCATCTCTTTCATGTCAGAGGAAGTGAGGAACAATCTCATTGTTACATTGTTACATTTCCTCGTCTCCCCATGAAGCCTCTGAAACGCCCGGTAAGAGGTCAGCAGCTCCAGGCCCGCCATCCACCTTCAACATCCACCCTGACCATCCACCTTCAATATCTCCCCTGAACATCCACCTTCAACATCTCCCCTGAACATACACCTTCAACATCTCCCCTGAACATACACCTTCAACATCTCCCCTGAACATACACCTTCAACATCCACCCTGACCATACACCTTCAACATCTCCCCTGACCATCCACCTTCAACATCTCCCCTGACCATCCACCTTCAACATCTCCCCTGACCATCCACCTTCAACATCTCCCCTGACCATCCACCTTCAACATCTCCCCTGACCATCCACCTTCAACATCTCCCCTGAACATACACCATCAACATCCACCCTGAACATACACCTTCAACATCCACCCTGAACATACACCTTCAACATCCACCCTGACCATCCACCTTCAATATCTCCCCTGAACATCCACCTTCAACATCTCCCCTGAACATCCACCTTCAACATCTCCCCTGAACATACACCTTCAACATCTCCCCTGAACATCCACCTTCAACATCTCCCCTGAACATCCACCTTCAACATCCACCCTGAACATTCACCTTCAACATCCACCCTGAACATACACCTTCAACATCTCCCCTGAACATACACCTTCAACATCTCCCCTGAACATCCACCTTCAACATCTCCCCTGAACATCCACCTTCAACATCTCCCCTGAACATCCACCTTCAACATCCACCCTGAACATACACCTTCAACATCCACCCTGAACATACACCTTCAACATCCACCCTGAACATACACCTTCAACATCTCCCCTGAACATACACCTTCAACATCTCCCCTGACCATCCACCTTCAACATCCACCCTGACCATCCACCCTGACCATGCTCAGTACCACTGTGCCTCTGCACTGCACATACATCTAAGAGGAAAACGTGTAGTGAAACCGTATTCTGGACGTGTCGGCTCCACTGACCCTGCTGTCCAGACGTGTCAGAATTCAGGTCCTCAAAACCTACAGGATTATCCATGGGAGCCAACATAATGCTGCTTTAGGGGGGTTAGATAGCTGGAGATCCAGCCAACATAATGCTGCTTTAGGGGGGTTAGATAGCTGGAGATCCTGATTGGTAACATCCGTTCAGCTTTTACTATACATTTGCGCAACATGTGAAGACGTGCTAGCGTGAGCCACGCCTCCCTCTCCAGGCCGTCTGATAGGACGGCGCCGAGTCCCAGCGAGGCGGCTGAAGGTTCTGAGTGGGTGCAGACTGGCGCTGGGACAGCTGATGTCTGCACTAGAACCAGCACCTGTCGGTGGGCCTGGGTAGTCCTGAGCAGTTGGTCGGGGACTGTAAATAACATATCTGCCTTTTACAGCCTTGTAAAAACCAATGGCCTTTTTAAGCTTGTACCACAGAACCATGAAAAAGGTCCCGATCTGAAAACCAGAGGCGAAAAAAGCGCGAGAGAGAGAAAACAGGATTAAAGAGACCAGTATAAATAATGAGGGCACCACAAACGGGTCAGATGTGTTTATGGTTCACAGCAGGTGGAGATAGACATGCCAAAATCCAGCTTCATTACCACAGACCAATCAGCAGCAGAGACCAAATCCACCTTCATTACCACAGACCAATCAGCAGCAGAGACCAAATCCACCTTCATTACCACAGACCAATCAGCAGCAGAGACCAAATCCACCTTCATTACCACAGACCAATCTGCAGCAGAGACCAAATATAGCTTCATTACCACAGACCAATCAGCAGCAGAGACCAAATCCAGCTTCATTACCACAGACCAATCAGCAGCTCTCACCCTCAGTCATAACACATTCACATCAGACAGCCAGAAGCAGAGTCCCTGTCTTCGTGCAGAAGGATTAAGAGAGAGAAGAGTTGCATTATTCACTGAAGGCATCGCAGGGTTGATACCCAGATTGGGTCAGTCTGCAGGTACAGTAGTTACTGTATGACTATTAGTGAAAGTAGAATATCAAGGGATTTTATGAGCTTCCCCCGTGTTTGGCAACGTGCCAGGTCTCTGTCTTTTCATTTCCATCCATCTTCACGATTCCTCTGATGAACGTTATGTGTAGAAGCGCGACGAAGCCTCTGGATTCCTGCGCTCCCTGTGTCCACTCATGCACATCCGCCCGTTTCTCCTGCCCGTCCCCGGCGAGGACAGGTGTGTCAGCGGTGGAGCACGGGGGCGTGTCGGAGTGGAAATCCCCAGTGAGCAGAGCGAAGGAGGGGTGGGGGGAACATGGTGTGTGCTCCCTTCAGCCCAGTCACTCTGGAATGAGTGCAGAATTCCCCCGACGTGTCACCTGTGGCGGTGCTCGCTGACTTGACACATTACCGCATGGTTTTTTTTTTCTTTCCCTTGTCTAATTGCAAATGTTGTTTACTGTCAGGGCCCCAATCTGGCAAGTGGTGAAGTGTAAACAAGTGCTGCACTGTAATGGTGAACCGGTACTGAAATATCTGCGCCAAAAATCTCTGTGTTCATCATTTTTCAGGCACCCAAACACAACAGCACATTTAGCACATAGCACTCTCTCTCTCTCTCTCTCTCTCTCTCTCTCTCTCTCTCTCTCTCTCTCTCTCTCTCTCTCTCTCTCTCTCTCCTCTCTCCCTCTCTCTCCCTCTCTCTCTCTCTCTCTCTCTCTCTCTCTCTCTCAACCTCCTCAACCTCCTCAACCTCCTCAACCTCTCTAAAAAGCCATTATTGTAAACAAATGTAAGAGACTTTGCCACAACGTTTCAAGCAGCCAACCAGATTCATCCGTAGATCATCCACAATGCAAAATTCACACCAAACAACTTATATAATATTGGAGCCAATCAATACACTCTGATTGTTCTTCCAGGCATCATATTGCAAAACAAAAACCAAAATAACAGGGCGTCCAAGCGGTGTGGGGTGGCACAGGGTAGGACACGTCCACGCTGAACGTCCTCGCTGGGCGGGAGCTGTGCCGTCTCTGCCAACTCAGCGCTGTTTGGAGGTAATCACCCACGGTCTGGGAGCCTCACTTCCTGTTAGGGCTTCCTGATTAGCACCAGGGCTTCAACATTCACCTCACAGTGCTGCCCTCCTGTTAAACATTCGAGCTCAGAGTCCCCCAAAGCAAAAGGCTCCCTCAGCATGATGAATACTGCTGTTGTGAGTGCAAGACCCAGGCCACCTCCACCCTGTGTTACCTGATCTCTGAGGGCGAGAAAAGCGTGTGTTGGGGAGAGAGAGAGAGAAAGAAAGAGAGAGAGAGAGGAGTGAGAGAGAGGAGAGGCAGAGAGAGAGGGAAAGAGAGAGGGAGGCCTCCCCACTGTTTTTCTGCGTTTTGATTTATGGTTTTCCCGTTCCGTTTGTTTACGTTTGTAAGCTAGCATGGAAGTCGTGTTTCAGCTTCAAACACACTGACGTGCTCCATCTCTGCCCTTTGAGGAAGTGCTGCCGTACGGTACAGTGTGAAGAGTAGACGGTAGAGGAGCGTGTTCCAGAGAGCAGCATAAATCACTTCTCATCATGCGCAGTAGCTAGTTAGACCAGGACCATCCAGCACAAACCACCAGCACGTCATACTTAAAAACAGCAAACTGTAGACAGGGAAAAGGGTCCAGCTCCGCTGGATTAGCGACACTGAGCTAGAACAGACACACAGGCTGCAGCTTGGACAGACCCTCATCATGAACAGGTTCTGGTAGGCCGGGTCCGGCTGAGCGCTGCCCGTTAACACACCCGGCCGACAGGGGAAGAGTGTGAGTGGGCAGTGACAGGCGTGAGATGAGGCGGTCGCACTAATTAGCTCAATGAAGTTATGTTGAAGTGTTGGTGCATCTTATGAGACACGTTTTGAGTTTCATTTATACATCCCTGAGTAAAATGTCTGGTCGCGGAACAGTAGACAAGCTGTCTCAGCAGATTCCGAGTAGGACTTTTCCACTGAGTGTTGAGGGGTTACAGGAACCTGTCTGTGATTGGCACCTCGTGCATATGGTCATGGATAATGTCTGTAAGCCTCGGCATGAAGGTGGTTCCCTCCTCTAGGTTCCTCTGTACGGAATGTCTGGATCTCCTGGGTTTATCTGTATTGAGTGTCAGGATCGCCGTTCAAACACTGATCCCTGTGGGAGTGTGAGCTGCTTGTGGTAATCGGAGACGGATGCTCTGGATGGCAGCGAGGAAGTAGATTTTCTCCAGTCCCGGTTAGCGATTCTTGGCAGGCAAGGGCTGATTCTCATTACATTAGCTCCTGAGGTCAGGGGATCTCAGTCCCATCCTTAAGGACAGCCGAGCCGAATCCAGGTTTTGGTTCTGTTCGAGTTTCCGTCACTTCTGACAGCCCGGTTCATGCGTGTGAGGGGTGAATCAAAACCTGGACTGGATTGAGAAGTGATGACGTAGGCAATTCTTCTGTGTTTTATTGGACACTGACCACGCTGATTGGATGCCGCGTGTTTGATGCGCTGTATCGCCACGACGACCCTCCTGTAGTTGTGCAACATGCTGTTTGCAGCCAGCGACAGAAAATAGGTGAAAGGTCAATCGAGGGATCTCTCAGGTTCTAAAAGAGACAAAGTGCCTTAAGGCCTCCCAGGAAACTGTTCAACCCGCCATTGCTAACGGGCTCAGACCAGCCGGTCGGATTAGTTAGCAAATGTGGTTTTATGCAAAAAAAAAAAAAACTTTACTTTTTAGACTTCCACGAGAGATGTTAAGTTAAGTCAAGCCACATTGTCAATTGTGATTTTCACCCCAATTGAAATTTGTCCTCCGCATTTACCCATCTGTGCAGTCAGAACACACACACACACACACTAGTGATAACTAGGGGGCTGTGGTGCACACATGCCCAGAGTGGTGAGCAGCCCTAGCCCGGCGCCCGGGGAGCAGTTGGGGTTAGGTGCCTTGCTCAAGGGCACCTCAGTCATGGCCTCAGGCCTGGGAATCGAACCCACGACCCTCCGGTCACAAGACTGGTTCCCTAACCACCAGACCATGACTGCCCCTACATCCGAAATCTCTTGATAGCGATTCCGCAGTAAGGTCAGAGAGTCCCTTTCCCTACTGTGTCAGTCACGACAGATGCCCTTTTGACAGATGTGTGCTGATGGCAAACAGTGTTCTTCTGTGGGAAAGTAATTTGGGGGTAATTTCTTTTCGACTTCCAACCCAGAGCAGTCTGGTACCATTGTGTAGCATTCAGCATGGTCCGCATGGAGTGGTGGCGACACCAGACCTGAGACTGGTTCAGACTGGCTCCAGTTCTCACCACCTCACTGGTGCCACATTAGTCCCACTGGTTGTGTTCGGTTCATCCTGTACATCCTCGTCCTGCACTTCCCACTAAAGGGTCTCATGTCCCGGCACTGTCCACCATCACTGCAGTCAGAATGAGTGGAGTGTCTCTGTCTCTCTCTCTCTCTCTCTCTCAATTCAACAATGCTTTATTGGCATGAATGTAATAAAATACAGTGTTGCCAAAGCAGTTAACAGAAAACACATAGGTATAACCATCTCTCTGTCTGTCTCTGTCTATCTCTCTCTCTCTCTGTCTATCTCTCTCTCTCTCCCTCTCTTTCTCAGTCCTCTTGATTTACATAAATTCCCACTGTCGCTGTGCCTGGAGGAGGAAGAGGTCCTCACTCTTTTCCTTCCTTACTGATGAGTGGACAGATACATTTATGTGGCCTCATTCACAGGGAGGTGTCGTAAGGAAAAGAGTCCACCCCGTCAAGGGCCTCCCCACACAGCTACGGGCCTCCCCATAGAGCTACGGGCCTCCCCACAGAGCTACGGACCTCCCCACAGAGCTACGGACCTCCCCACAGAGCTACGGGCCTCCCCCCACACAGCTACGGACCTCCCCATAGAGCCACGGGCCTCCCCACAGAGCTACGGACCTCCCCACAGAGCTACGGACCTCCCCACAGAGCTACGGGCCTCCCCACAGAGCTACGGACCTCCCCACAGAGCTACGGGCCTCCCCACAGAGCTACGGACCTCCCCACAGAGCTACGGACCTCCCCATAGAGCCACGGGCCTCCCCACAGAGCTACGGACCTCCCCACAGAGCTACGGACCTCCCCACAGAGCTACGGACCTCCCCACAGAGCTACGGGCCTCCCCACAGAGCTACGGGCCTCCCCACAGAGCTACGGGCCTCCCCACAGAGCTACGGGCCTCCCCACAGAGCTACGGGCCTCCCCACAGAGCTACGGGCCTCCCCATAGAGCTACGGGCCTCCCCACAGAGCTACGGGCCTCCCCCACACAGCTACGGACCTCCCCCACAGAGCTACGGGCCTCCCCACACAGCTACGGGCCTCCCCACACAGCTACGGACCTCCCCACACAGCTACGGACCTCCCCATAGAGCCACGGGCCTCCCCATAGAGCTACGGGCCTCCCCCCAGAGCTTCGGACCTCCCCACAGAGCTACGGACCTCTCCACAGAGCCACGGGCCTCCCCACAGAGCCACGGGCCTCCCCCACACAGCTACGGACCTCCCCACACAGCTACGGACCTCCCCACAGAGCTACGGGCCTCCCCACAGAGCTACGGGCCTCCCCACAGAGCTACGGGCCTCCCCACAGAGCTACGGGCCTCCCCACAGAGCTACGGGCCTCCCCACAGAGCTACGGACCTCCCCACAGAGCTACGGGCCTCCCCACAGAGCTACGGGCCTCCCCACAGAGCTACGGACCTCCCCACAGAGCTACGGACCTCCCCACACAGCTACGGGCCTCCCCACAGAGCTACGGACCTCCCCACAGAGCTACGGGCCTCCCCATAGAGCTACGGGCCTCCCCATAGAGCCACGGGCCTCCCCACAGAGCTACGGACCTCCCCACACAGCTACGGACCTCCCCACACAGCTACGGGCCTCCCCACAGAGCTACGGGCCTCCCCATAGAGCCACGGGCCTCCCCACAGAGCTACGGGCCTCCCCACAGAGCTACGGGCCTCCCCACAGAGCTACGGGCCTCCCCCCCACGGACCTCCCCACAGAGCCCGGGCCTCCCCCACAGAGCCACGGGCCTCCCACAGAGCTACGGGCCTCCCCACAGAGCTATGGGCCTCCCCATACAGCTATGGGCCTCCCCATACAGCTACGGGCCTCCCCACAGAGCTACGGGCCTCCCCACAGAGCTACGGGCCTCCCCACAGAGCTACGGGCCTCCCCACAGAGCTACGGGCCTCCCCACAGAGCTACGGACCTCCCCACAGAGCTACGGACCTCCCCACAGAGCTACGGGCCTCCCCACAGAGCTATGGGCCTCCCCATACAGCTACAGGCCTCCCCACAGAGCTACGGGCCTCCCCACAGAGCTACGGGCCTCCCCCAGCTACGGGCCTCCCCACACAGCTACGGGCCTCCCCACAGAGCTACGGACCTCCCCATACAGCTACGGGCCTCCCCATACAGCTACGGGCCTCCCCATACAGCATGCTATGCTATACTTGGCCATCCTCAAAGATCCCCACCACATGCCCAATCAAAATGAAACAGCATCTTTATTACATCAGCAGCCATCCAAGCACTGCTACGCCTCCCTGAGGAACATCCACACCCCAGTGTTGTGGAGGACCATACAGACCATACAGACCATACAGACAATACAGACCATACAGACCATTCCTTCCATCACTGCCTTCTGGCTGCTTTTCCGTGTCCTTCCTGCACTAACAGTACACCAGTACAGCACAGCAGTACAGCACACCAGTACAGCACACCAGTACAGTACACCAGTACAGCACACCAGTACAGCACACCACAGGACCTTATCAGCTAGGATCAGTATGGGTTATATACCCTTTGAAAGAAACTGCATAACACACACACACACACACACACACATACAAATTCACAATCCCTTGAAGCTCTTGAGTAAAGAAAAGCAAAAGCAAAATCCGACACAATTAGAAAGCGAGGCTAAAGCAGGCGGCGCGTTGGAGGAGAGCTGACGGAGCAGGGCGTAGTAAAGTCATCCCCTACACCTCTGCACACTCAGCGTCCTTCACAAACGCCAATGGCTCCTTAAAGGACCAGCGCTACTCTGCAGACACACACAGGAATCACAGGCAAAGGAGGGCTTCCTTACTGCCGCTGGGTCTTAGTGCCCTTTACCCCTGCACACAGACAAGCAAGAGTTGTATTTTGAGGTTGAATTAAATGGCACAGGCTTGCTTTAAAAAAAAGAGCAACTTCTTACTGAGAGAACTGTACAATTAAAGACACAGCCCGAGTGTTTAATCTTCCACCATAAACAAAGTGCCCTTTGTAGGGAGGAAGGGGCCGAGAGACTTTTATAGTTTCTGCACAATTTCCTCCCTATTTCCTCCCTGTAGGCCAGTGTCTGCACAATGTGCTGACTCGGCTTTCTGTGAAGCAGTGGTGGTGAGACCTGCCAGGAGGGAGAGAGGGAACCAAAAGAAAGAAAGAAAGAAAGAAAGAAAAAAAGAAAGAAAGAAAGGAAAATAAACAGAAAAAAATATATATGTGCATGAGAGAGAGAGAGAGAGAGAGAGAGAGAAAGCGAGAGAGAGAGAAAGAGAGAGAGAGAGAAAGAGAGGAAGACAGGAGTGTTAGAGTAAGAGCAGGAATCTTCCCTTTCTGGCCGTCTAAAAGCCAGTGGATGGAGTTATTGCCCCAAAGTCCCATTCTTCCTCCTCCTCCTCCTCCTTTGACTCCTTTTCCTTCAGTTCCTGGAAGCTCGACCTGCCGTTCCACTCAGCAGAATATGAGCCACACGCAGCCCCCTGCACACGCATCCTGCCCTGGCCTCCGTCTCGGCTGCTCCTAGACCAGCTTCCCTGCTTTACTGCTCTTGGTCAAGATCAGAGTTTAATAGTGGTGCCTGACCCTGGATCAGGCCCTATAAATGTCCTTGGAAAGGTTCCTGTGTTTAAATGTATGTATTTAAATTTATGCACAGACAGATTTATGCCTGTCCTTGAAATCCATGAGGTTAGTAATAAATTTGCAGCATACAGGAGTAGGATATGCTGCATATGATGGTTTAAGATGGAAACTTTTCTTATGAATTATTAATACAATGAGGCTTGGTAATTTCTATGGATTTTTAATACAATGAACCCTGGTAACATTAGTATTATCCAAACAGCCTTTGCGAGAAGCGACTGAAAAGGTGCCAGGGAAGAAATTGTTAAAAGTTGAGTTAAAAGTTACTGAATAAAACGACTTTCAAAAAAATGGACGTTTGGATGGATTAAGGGAGGGGGACTTTTATGTTATGAGTGTGTTTGTACTTTACTGGCTTAAGGCTTTTAGTTTAGTGGTACGTGGGGGAGGCTTTTTATTGTTTGTGTGTGTTTGTACTTTACTGGAGTAAGGCTGAGCTTAGGGTAGGGGGACTTTTTATGTTATGTGTGTTTGTTTGTAGCTTAGGTAGGGGGACTTTTATGTTATGTGTGTGTTTGTACTTTACTGGAGTAAGGCTGAGCTTAGGGTAGGGGGACTTTTATGTTATGTGTGTGTTTGTACTTTACTGGAGTAAGGCTGAGCTTAGGGTAGGGGGACTTTTATGTTATGTGTGTGTTTGTACGTGCTGGAGTAAGGCTGAGCTTAGGGTAGGGGGACTTTTATGTTATGTGTGTGTTTGTACGTGCTGGAGTAAGGCTGAGCTTAGGGTAGGGGGACTTTTATGTTATGTGTGTGTTTGTACGTGCTGGAGTAAGGCTGAGCTTAGGGTAGGGGGACTTTATGTTATGTGTGTGTGTTTGTTGCTGTTAAGGCTGAGTTTAGGGTAGGGGGACTTTTATGTTATGTGTGTGTTTGTACTTTACTGGAGTAAGGCTGAGCTTAGGGTAGGGGGACTTTTATGTTATGTGTGTGTTTGTACGTTATGTGTGTGTTTGGACTAAGGCTGAGCTTAGGGTAGGGGGTACTTTTATGTTATGTGTGTGTTTGTGCTGTGTTTAGGGTAGGGGGGACTTTATGTTTGTGTGTTTGTACGTGCTAAGGCTGAGCTTAGGGTAGGGGGACTTTTTATGTTATGTGTGTGTTTGTACTTTGCTGGAGTAAGGCTGGCTTAGGGGAGGGGGATTTTTATGTTATGTGTGTGTTTGTACTTTACTGGAGTAAGGCTGAGCTTAGGGTAGGGGGACTTTTATGTTATGTGTGTGTTTGTCGTGGTGGAGTAAGGCTGAGCTTAGGGTAGGGGGGACTTTTATGTTATGTGTGTGTTTTACGTGCTGGAGTAAGGCTGAGCTTAGGGTAGGGGGACTTTTATGTTATGTGTGTGTTTGTACGTGCTGGAGTAAGGCTGAGCTTAGGGTAGGGGGACTTTTATGTTATGTGTGTGTTTGTACGTGCTGGAGTAAGGCTGAGCTTAGGGTAGGGGGACTTTTTATGTTATGTGTGTGTTTGTACTTTACTGGAGTAAGGCTGAGCTTAGGGTAGGGGGACTTTTATGTTATGTGTGTGTTTGTACGTGCTGGAGTAAGGCTGAGCTTAGGGTAGGGGGACTTTTATGTTATGTGTGTGTTTGTACTTTACTGGAGTAAGGCTGAGCTTAGGGTAGGGGGGGACTTTTATGTTATGTGTGTGTTTGTACTTTACTGGAGTAAGGCTGAGCTTAGGGTAGGGGGACTTTTATGTTATGTGTGTGTTTGTACGTGCTGGAGTAAGGCTGAGCTTAGGGTAGGGGGACTTTTATGTTATGTGTGTGTTTGTACGTGCTGGAGTAAGGCTGAGCTTAGGGTAGGGGGACTTTTTATGTTATGTGTGTGTTTGTACGTGCTGGAGTAAGGCTGAGCTTAGGGTAGGGGGACTTTTTATGTTATTTTATGTAAGGCTGAGCTTAGGGTGGGGGACTTTTTGTTATGTGTGTGTTTGGACGTGCTGGAGTAAGGCTGAACTTAGGGTAGGGGGACTTTTATGTGATGTGTGTGTTTTAATGCGTGCTGGAGTAAGGCTGAGCTTAGGTAGGGGGGATTTTTATGTTATGTGTGTGTTTGGTGTTTGCTGGAGTAAGGCTGAGCTTAGGGTAGGGGGACTTTTATGTTATGTGTGTGTTTGTACGTGCTGGAGTAAGGCTGAGCTTAGGGTAGGGGGACTTTTATGTTATGTGTGTGTTTGTACTTTACTGGAGTAAGGCTGAGCTTAGGGTAGGGGGACTTTTATGTTATGTGTGTGTTTGTACGTGCTGGAGTAAGGCTGAGCTTAGGGTAGGGGGACTTTTATGTTACATGTCGGTTATTATGTGTTATGTGTCATGCAACTGCTTATTTATTATGTACACAGTTTTTATTTGCCCACACAGACTGTAGCATTTGGTTATTTAAGTGGACGCCGCTGCGACTCTAGTGGCCGAGAGCTTGGAGCAGCCTCGGTGTGTGTGAGGAGTGTGTGAGGAGTGTGTGAGGAGTGTGTGAGTCTGAAGCCCAAACACCCGACACTAATCCCCACTCATACTCACTCAGCTGGTACAGGAACACTGGCAGACATGTGAGGTCACTCCCCCTGTCTGCCGAGGTGTCAGGACAAACACACACGTGCAGCATAGTGCTTTACATCCACTGGAACACCCAGAAGGCAACATGTGTGTGTGTGTGTGTGTGTGTGTGTGTGTGTGTGAGTGTGTGAGTGTGTGAGTGTGTGAGTGTGTGAGTGTCCGATTTCTGCACTAGCGAACACACAAGGACCACTTTAAGGTTGTTGTTTGACAAATACATGGATGCCAAGGATCTGTTTATTTGGCCTTCCTTCACAAGGAGGACGACGACATTAGTGCTTGTTCACAAACACAGAAAAACTAACACAACCTTGCTCTTCCCTCAGAAGGGCCACTCACAAACCTGGAAGGCCACGGCAGCAGGTTTGTGATAAGATAATTAACATGGGGTTCATTCATAAACACAAGAGGATCAAATTGCATTATAAAATGATCAACCCACGTTTTTAAAATCATTTCAAACAGGGTGCAAATCATACGATATGCATAATTACGTACATAGTAAGAAAACAGGTCAGGATATGCAGGATGAAGTTTAGTGGTCCAAGACGCTGATGAAGTAAATCGTTAGCATAAGGAGCTAGTACACATAATGGACTGTGGTCTCCATAATTCGAAAGCTTAATATTACTAGGATGTTTTGACTTAAGCTTATGAACTCCAGCTGCCGGTTCTTGTCCTGCTGGTGCATTGTGGGAAATGCAGTTTTAAACAAAACACAAAAATCTAAGGTGCAAAGCCAGTGAGCTACACTCAGCAGGGCTCCGCCTAAACCAATTACCACACTGACTGCAGTGCAAATAAACCATATAAACAGTTCCATGTGACGTGCATAGATATGTGCAGTGCCACCCAAACTATCCACCCAGCTGTGCAGAAGCCCAGAACTCCTGCCTGCTGGTGTTGGGACACCAGTATGTACACCACACAGCTGAGGTGATGAGCTCACATTACTCTGAGGTAGGACTTCAGTTCAAACGTAGAGTCATATAATACTGTCCCCAAATATGTGTATAACAGGTTGTTCTGTGGTAGTGCGACAAGCTCTAAACATTCAGCGTGGACAATGTATGTCACTTGGTTGTAGATCTGGACACAGCTCAGCTCATCTCAGGTCATATTGATTCCAATGTGTAGTTTTCATTTCAATATGAACACAAACATTACATTTGCTTAAGAGAAGCAGGTTGATGTATCTAACATTTTTAAGAAAAACGAAAGAAAAGTTCTAATCCACCAACGCAAGGTTATGTCCCCACATCATCACATACATGTCAATACGAGCGTCATGTCCCCCCCCAACGGTACACAGCACTACTCTGAACGGTGGCTGAGGTGCCACACTGTCTAACCCTGCGCTGGTGGTTTATGTCCTGAGGACCCGGAGAGAGCAGAGGGTTGCTGTACCTCCACCCGCCTCCACCTCACCTGAAGCTGCTCTGTGAGTGGGGCGTGGCACCCCTGAATGGAGGTCTGATAGCGGCCATACGCCACAACCATAAAGCCCCCTGTAGTTAAACCGCTACGTGACCATGGATTGCAGCCTCACTGCACATGGTGAGATACAGGATACTTTAAAGCAAAACTATCACAACCAAATGATCCCAGATGGTGATGAATTACAGCAGCTTGGTCACTGATGGACACATATCCTCTCTCTTCCTCCTTCTCTCTTCTGCCTACCTTCCCTTTGTCATTCCTTATCTCTCACTCCCCCTCACTCTCTCTCCCTCCTCTCCATCGCCATACCAACCTCCCCCCAGATCCTCCTCATTCTGTACGCCCAGCCTTAATGGCTGAGGTCAGCTGTCACTGATGAAGCAGACCAAGGCAGGGAGGTGGAGGCTACGAGTCAAGGAGAAGCCCCAAGCAGTGTCCTCATGAAGATAACACGAATGGAAACACCACCCATCAGAACACCACCCACTACTGTCGCCATGCCGTCAGTCTCCACGCCCGGGCAGCCCTGCTGTCAGACTGCCAACGTATGAATTACATTACCAGCTCTTTATCTGCCATCCCTGGTAGCTGTTATCAGTGGATCTGTAAGTAAGTTGTGGATCTTCTACAGTAAGGCCTCAGAGAAGTTGACAAGGCCTCAAACAGTGACGTTTCTAATGCTGGGATGGTTTTACTCACCACTAATCAGGCACAAACCACTTCACTAACCTCCCCTGACATTCTTACAAACAGCTGGAAAATTGAATTTCAAACAGATGTCCTTCAAAAGCATAAACAGGAGCAGAGGAGTAATGCGAGGTACGTGGGAGACAACAGCAGTGAACCCTGTGGTGTTGGACAAATGTGTACGCAGTTACACGAACAGAAATCTTCCACATCACAAGAGTTTAAATGTAAAAGATGAGAGATAAGAGAGAACAGAAGAGCTAAACTGTACAACACAACAATTACACCCACAGTTCCCTTACCCCTAAACCTAAACCCTAAACCTAATCCTTAAACTCTAAACCCTAACTTCTAACCCAGTATTTCAACATCAAAGCCTTTTAAAAACACATTTGATTTGGCTCAGATCACCCTAATGCTAATTAGTATCAATTAAATTCAAGGAAAAAATGTTTGTAATAGTTTCTGATTAATAATGAAAACATAACATATTGGTAGCAGGACCATTAGGTAGTATGATTTTTATTTAAAAAGTCATTTGTTTTAAATTTATTTTAAACCAGAAACCATTACAGTCAGTAAATGCTAATCACTAATTCATATCCATAGAGTCAGGTCATCATGGCCCCAGACTGCAATGCCTTAATGCCAGCGCGTCATAAATATGGTCTACCATGTTCTTCATACTCATACTACATACTGCAGCCACGCCCCCATCAGGGCTGCCACGCCCCCATCAGGGCTGCCACGCCCCCATCAGGGCTGCCACGCTCACATCAGGGCTGCCACGCTCACATCAGGGCTGCCACGCTCACATCAGGGCTGCCACACACTGACAAGTTGTGGATGAAGATACATGAGGCAGTGTGGCCTGAAGCAGGTAACCCCACACTCATCGCTCACTCTCTCCCTCTCTGTCTGTCTCCTTCTCCCTCCCTCCCTCCCGCTCTCTCTCTCTCAGCCTCTCTTTCTGTCTCTCTCCCTCCCTCTATGTGTCCCTCTCTCTCCCTCTTCGTCTCTCTCCCTTTCTCTCTCTGCCTCTCTCAGTGTCTCTCTCCTTCTCTCTGTCTCCCTCTGTCCCTCTGCCTCTCTCTGTCTGTCTGCCTCTCTCTGTCTCTCTCCCACTCTGTTTCTCTCCCTTTCTGTCTCCCTCTTTCTCTGTCTCTCTCTCTCTCAAGAGTCAAAGTTAGAAACTGTACTGATTTCCTGCTTAAATTAGCCAGAAAATGACGTCTGATGCAAACAAGGCCGTCCTTACCGGGAACATGATGGATAGAGTTGTCATGGAAGCAACCTCCCAGTTAAGTGACTACATCTAAACACAGTTTCCCTCCACTTGGTCCCAGCAGCACAACACTGCCCTCCCCGCCGGTTCCCCCGATACGCCCACCAGCCACTGAGGTGAAGCGTGAACATCTGTAAGGTTTTCACTAGGAATACAGGGTAGTGGAAATGATCGATGCACGGGTAACGGCCGATGTAACACTGCGAATTTATTTACCATGTATTGTGGTTGGTTTTAAACAGGAATAAATGGCTTTGTGAACTAGTTATCGTATGTAGTATGGTAGAGCACCAATGTGTCATTACAGCTGGGTTACAGGCCAAACTGCTGTCAACAAACAAAAACATAATGATGATTTAAATCAGCAGATACACACACACACACACACACACACACACACACACACGTGTGCATACACACACATGCTAATACATACACACACGCTCATACGCATTAATTTGCTGGTACCCACATGGGCCTCCTAGTCAGAATATATTCACTGCAAGCTGTTCACAACATGGGCTTTCACGCCACTCAGCACCCAGGGCAGCACAGACAGCACCCAGGGCAGCCCGTCCCCGCCCGCCTTACACAGCCCGCCTTTGTTCACCAATGAAAAGTGGACCAGAGGTGCTGAAGCAGAGGGTGGAGACCAGGGAGGGCTCGGCCTAGGTGGCCACGCAAGCCCCACCCCCTCTGCCCCAACCCCGCCCCCCTGGGTGACACTCCACAGCCGTAAAAGCCACTCTGAAAAGGCTTCATCTAGACGCGCCGGCTTCGAGGAACAGAGATGTCCTGCTTGCAAAATGTTTCATCGGGCTGATGCATTTATGAAAGAGCGTATTATATCCATGGTTGAGGGGGAGGGGGGGGTCTGCTAAGGAAAGGGTGTGGACTCAACTGGAGCTGTCGTGACCTGTGACCTCTGAGCTGCTGATTTGAAGGTGTGTGAGGGGGGTGAAGACAGAGAAACAGACGCCTGTGTGTGGAGACCCTTCTGGCCTGCCTCTCACTGTCCCAACGTGGAGCACCAGGCCGAATCGGTCCACACACGGCCCCCTCTCGATCGACTACATGACGCCTCTTCGCACAATCACGCATGGTTCTTAATAAAAGCCTAGTCAGATTTCTGCACAAAGCATCGACTTTAAATCGAGTTTTGAATTCTCTCGAGCACTTTGAGTGCTGGTGAGTTCTGTAAACAGCTCGTGACTGTAGCTCAGACCTGGACACAGAGCAGTGCTTCACACCTGAGTCACACTTCCCAAAGCACCACCATGACCCAGAACATTCCACTGATGTCTATCAGCGCAAGCAAGCGCTTTGCACAGGAGGTGGAACATTAAAGACGGTTTGGTATGAAACTTCCCAGGGGAGAAAGATGCTTCGACTTCCCTTGACAACACACTCGAGAACACGAGTACACGAGAACATTCATACCCACATATCCAGACATGTGACCTCCTCCATCTGAAACACACACTTACGTAAGCCCGCACTCAATATACACACCACACAGACACACACACACACACACACACCATTCCTCCCCAACACTTCTCCAAGTTCCAAAGCCCCCGTTTGCTGACGGGTCAGGGGGCTGGTGTAGCCCACAGCCCCTTCCCTCACGCTGATAAAGTGCTGTGATAAGCAGACTGGCCCCCAGCCCCCAGGGCCCGACTGGAAGAGGGGCCTGTCTGGAGCAGCGGCGTGAGAACGAGTGCAAACGATGAACAGACAGAGGAGGAAAGGGAAGAGCCCAGGCAACGGGTCGCTATGGACACCCAAAGGGTGGAGACGCCCTCGTATTTGCGTTCAGTGCATCTGCTGACTCTAAAAGGCCCACAAAGCAAAGGCCCCGTGTTCCTTCGCTTAATATGGGAAGGAACTTCGAGGTTGGTGCGGTTTGAAGAGTGAGAGCAGGACTGTTCCTTCCTGATGTTGTCTAGAGGATTGAGGGAAATGTAGGCAAATAGGTGCACTGTTGGCTGTATATGGTGTTGGCTGTATATGGGTGTACAGTGTTGGCTGCAGAGGTGGGCAGAAAATTTTACTCAAGTAAAAGTACTGTTACTTGAACCAAATTTTACTCAAGTTAAAAGTAAAATATGCATCCAAAAATAAAAAATGTACTTGAGTAAAAGTAAAAAAAAGTACTTTGATTACAAACTACTCAAATAGTGAGTAAATGCAGAGTACCGTTACATTTAAAAATTACCTCATACAAAAGTTATGCTTCCAGTTGTAACAGAGATATAGCATTACACAAAGTTATAATCAAAATTATATATACGGCAAACTTACCGCAACGTGTTTCCTCAAATTTGACGTCGAGTTCTTGTAGGCTTTAATGTCCACACGTTTTGGCAGACACAACTGACAGCGCATTTTATAACTGTCCTTTTTACACGTTTGTAATGTAAACATTGGCTGTATGTGAGGCCTGAAATGCTCGGTAGGTTTTTCTGTCGCCATACTTTCTTGCTACCCGTGGAGAAAGTTTGTGTATGCGATCACGTGACGGACCGGCTTCATTTCATTGGTCACACATACTCAGGTGACCAGACGTTGGTCAGTGTTCCCGCTGAAAAAACTAATTATTTACAAAACTAAAGTAACGGTAGCGTGCGACGCAAATCCGATTGTAACGGAGTAAAAGTCGTGTTTTTCTTACCACATATTTACTCAAGTAAAAGTAGAAGTCTTTCATATTAAAACTACTCTCACAAGTAAATTTTTTCCAAAAAGCTACTTGAGTAAATGTAGCGGAGTAAATGTAACGCGTTCCTACCCACCTCTGGTTGGCTAGATAGTATATGGGCGTGTACTGTTGGCTATAAAATTCAGAAAACTTTATCATAAATCTTTTCTTCCATTAGGTAAAACACTGAAACTCATAAGAACTGGCTTCACATAGAGTTGTCAATCATTTTTAAACCAGACCAGAACATTTAATTACGGAAAATATTAATTTAATTAGATTGAATTAAATTCATTAAAATCACCTGAGCTGAGATATTAAAATCAGTTTATCTAAGATTGAAGTGTACACACTCATTTTCACAGTCCATGAACTCCCCTGCTGGTGTACTGTGAAATGGTTTAATCCAAATGGTAGCATCACCTTCAACTATGACAGTTTTCATCCTGCATGAAGAGCCAGGAGGTTCAGAGCAAGCCACAACTCAGACTCCTGTGCATACATTTACAAAAGGTTCTCTTTTCTCAGCAGTAGGTTTAAATGAAAAAGAGATACAACTGTTTACAATGTCTTAAAAACATTTTGTAGTGCTAAAGATTTTTAAATCCATTGCATTTATTACAGATGCCAAAGTATTCAACCAGATGTCACACTCAGTGTGTGTGTGTGTGTGTGTGTGTGTGTGTGTGTGCACTACAGCACACACACCACCAGCTGGGGAGAGGCGGCTATGTGTTTATGTTAACTAATGAGCTAATTACCCAGGTCTTAATCCGCCGCGTTTGTGTCAGTGTACAGGAATTCTCTGCACTCCAGTGCGGGGCGATTATGAGCCGTTTCCTGCCTGTCAGACAGCAGCTACAAGGCCTTCATTTTGTCCCCACCCTACTCTAGAAGACTTCTCTAAATCACACGTGAACTCCTCTAACACCCCCATTCATCACTGCAGCCCCAGACTGTCGGCCCAAGAGGAAGACTATCAGTTGAACGACGGCTTCCTTTGCCCTAGTTTAACACACGTGACCCAGATAATTAGGCATTTAGAAGCATCCGAATATTCCAACCAGGTGCGCTAGATTGGGCTGATACCAATGCTCTTGGCAGGAGCAGCAGGGCATGACTTTACACACAACGTACACCTTTACACAATAATCACCTTTACACAATATACACCTTTACACACATTATACACCTTTACACACAATACACATTTAAACACAATATGCACCTTTACACACAATACACACCTTTACACACAATACACACCTTTACACAATATGCACCTTTACACAATATGCACCATTATACACATAATACACTTTTACACAATATACAACTTTATACACAATGTACAACTTTACAGACAAAATGTAGCTTTACACACAATATAGACCTTTATATACAAAATATACCTTTACACACAATATTCACCTTTACATAAATATACACCTTTATACAATATACACCATTGCACACAATATGCACCTTTACACAGTTTACACCTAAAAAAAACACCTAAAAACCTGAATTGCTGCCCCTTCAGGGTGAGCTGCAGAACAACTGTACGACAGAACAACTGTACGACAGAACAAGTGTACAACAGAACAACTGTACGACAGAACAAGTGTACAACAGAATAACTGTTCGACAGAACAACTGTACGACAGAACAAATGTACGACAGAACAACTGTACGACAGAACAACTGTATGAAACAACAACTGTACGACAGAACAAGTGTACAACAGAACAACTGTACGACAGAACAAATGTACGACAGAACAACTGTACGACAGAACAAATGTACAACAGAACAACTGTACGACAGAACAAATGTACGACAGAACAACTGTACGACAGAACAAATGTACGACAGAACAACTATACAACAGAACAACTGTATGAAACAACAAATGTACGACAGAACAACTGTACAACAGAACAACTGTATGACAGAACGTGTACATTAGCAGGTCGAAAGTAGAACAGGAGAAGCAGGGCTCAGGTGCACCGTGACTTTAACAAGAGCAGCAAAGCAGCGAACATGCTCTGGCTTTGCTCCAGGTGCCGGCGTGAACCTCAACCACGGCCCTTCTACAGTGCCAGGCGTTCAGAGGAGCAGTGGAGGAGGATCTGGTGCTGAGGCACGAGGAGCAACAGAGGAGGATCTGGTGCTGAGGCACGAGGAGCAACGGAGGAGGATCTGGTGCTGAGGCACGAGGAGCAACGGAGGAGGATCTGGTACTGAGGCACGAGGAGCAACGGAGGAGGATCTGGTGCTGAGGCACGTCGCTGGATATTTCAGCAGCTCGTGTTTGTTTTCTGTTCCAGCTGCGTGTGTGTGTGTGTGTGTGTGTGCGTGCGTGTGTGTGCAGGCTCCAGAAGCAAACGCGTGAGCCTTTTGAAGCGGGATCGTACGGGGAAGCACCGGAGGAAGGAAACCTTTCTTTGGTGAGTTTTTTTTATGTATTGATGGAATCACTTCCCCCTCAAATAAAAGCGATGGTCCGGTCTGCCCCGGCTTGGTGAACCTGCCTGCTTCCTCTGAGAAGGCTCCCCCCTTCAACAACGCTCGCCGGGGCGATCCCAGTCACCCCTGAGTTATGCAGCCGTTAGTCTGATTACTCACACACAAACCACTTTGCCAAAATGTTGATGGTAAGAGATAGGTTAAGGTAGAGCATTGTTTTTAGATGAACACATTAATAATCGCTGAGATTAAAGGAATGTTTGATTCATAGTGAAGCTCAAACAGTAGCAGAACCAAGCGCTATGACTCAAGTGGAGAAAAAATTCCACATCAAAAACAGGATCAAAAACAGGATCGTAAACAGGACCATAAACAGGACCAAAAACAGGAGGCTTGCAGGCTGTACTACTACATGTCTTATCTGAGTATAGTTCTCAAACGCTTCAGTAATTTTGAACTTTTAGAAAAGCAAGTCCACACACACACACACACACAAAACTGAAAACAAAAAAATAAAAAGTAAACAACTACTAGACTGTAATAACATCTCATTGAAATGTTCAATTTTGTGACTAAAGTTCAGTTAAATGTGTTGTTCCATATAGTCTCCTATTTCACACACACACACACACACACACACACACACACACCTCACACTCTCTCCTCAATACCTTGAGGGGTTTTTGCACTTGGCTAACCGACATCAAGTTACACTCCAACACTGCTGTCATGTTAGCAAACAAAACACTTACTGCTCACTGTCTGATAGCCTCCAATCTCACACACAATGACGCCTTTCACTAGAAGAGAAACTGTGTGTGTGTGTGTGTGTGTGTGTGTGTGTGTGAGTGCGTGCGTGTGTGCATGTGTGTTTATAACTGGAAATATATGAGATGTGTAGAAAATATAACACTAGTTATAGAATCGTTGCGTGTGTATATTCTCTACTCAAAAGGTTTTTAAGACAGAGAAGAACATGATTTTTCCATATAATAGTATTTTGTAAAATTAGTATTTTGCTTTGATGTTACCTTATCCAGCCAACAAATAAAAAACCCAAATATTAGCTGAATAAAATTATTGTTTTACTAAACTCATATACAATAGATTTATTTTACTAAATATTATTAATAACTAAGCAAAGGGCATATTTTCTGTGTTCCTTTACATTTCACCTACATGGCTCCAGAGGTTCTCAGTAAACACGTAAGTGTGTGAACACTGCTATGCTTATGCAAACATTAACCAGCATATTCCACGACTACCAGCTGCCAGTCAATGGAATCAGGAAACACTAAGTGTCACACGTGTGTAAAAATAGGCCAGTCTTATTGTTACTAAGCTAGAAGCTCTGCAGATGTGTGTTGTCCCTTGTGATTAGCGACTTAGTCCATGTATGTATCCCATTTGGTTGGGTGTATTTTTGGTCTTCATGGTCTAGCTGTTGGAACTCAAGCTTGACTTTGTCTCGTATCCTGACACACACTGACCTCTGACTGCCAACTGTACACAATCTGTTCTTACGTAACTCAGCACAGAATCGCTTAACCAGCCCCACATGTGCACCAAGCTAGTTTGTGTGTGCGTGCGTGCGTGCGTGCGTGCGTGCGTGCGTGCGTGCGTGCGTGCGTGCGAGAGAGTGAAAGAGAGTGAGACATAATCTTGGACCTAAACTCCGAAGTTTTTATCATGTGTCAATGTGTGAGTGTGTCAGTACTGACATACTGTATGTTCTGTGACAGGAACAATAGGCAGTACTGGAGCAGACGGAGAGGAGCGGCCGTCTGAAGCCTCGTGTGTAGCGTGAAACAGCAACTCCATTTTCTGGACTCAAATCGGAGCGCATCAGCGAAAAGACGGTCGGCCTCTCAGATTTCAGCGGAGGATGAAATACAGCAATAATGCAGAACACAGACAGATTTTCTCACACACGTTCAAATCCGCTACTCCGCTCTGTCAGCTGCGACTCCCCAGACCCGTCCCTCATCTCCACAGTGGCGGCTGTTTGCTTGTGTTTTTAATTCCTGTAGATGCTGGAATGACAGACGTGGAGACGATGAGGGTGCAGGGAGCAGAGATTGGTCACGGCCTTACACAAAAGCTACAAGCCAACAGAGTTATTAATAGATGGAGGGTAAATATACACATGCAGGAGAGAGTTGGGCTTGTTGGTGGCATAAAAGGAGAGGATGAGGAGGAGGAGGAAGATTAAGGGGGCAGACGGAGAAACCATCTGTTTGTTCCAGGGCATCTCAGTTGGATGGTATGTTCAGAATTTAGTCTGGGATGCTGGCTAGTCAGAAGCAGGGGGGGGGGGGGGGCAAAGGAGAGTGATCGGAACAGCCCATAAAGGGAAGGGAAGAGAGACCTGTTGGGATTGGCTGTTGGGGGAGGGGCGGGGCTACCACATTCATTTATAATCAACTGATTTATGAAGTATGTTCACATTTGATTTATGAAGTATGTTCGCTGTTTGCTATTAGGATTTCTCAGGATTTCTCAAAAAAGAACAAAAAAGACTCGAGAATTAAGATGTTCGCAAATGTCATATGAGAATCTAAACCATAACCAGCTAGGACTTTAACTAGGACCCCTATGTCAAGGTTGACCGCTTCCGTCACAGCTGGTGATGACATCCATGTCGTGTTTGCTGTACTTCCACTTAGCTTTTAACAAGAGTTACACAACCTATGCCTCGAACGAACTCACACAGCTATAGTCCTGCAGATGCTGCAGAATGCTATGAGCATTTATTAGGAGATTCAAGCAGCTCCTGAGGACACGCAACAGAAGCTCGTTCAGAGGAAACGTGAAGAGCCGGGCGTCGTGTCGGAACGGCCGAGCCCGTAAATGAAGCCTGCAGCCAGACAGACCTGCGCAGGCTGAACCCACGACCTTATCTGACGAGGAGCGACGTTGGGACCTACAGCAACTCTACGGAGCAGAAGGCCTATTAACAGAAGGAACGCATCAACTACAGCTGTTCCTCAAACACCAGCCAACACTTTGATATTAATTAATAGAGAGTGACCAGCTCGGGCGCCGGGGGGGGGGGGGGGGACAGCAGGATTCAGATGTAAGCACTACTATTACGTTGTGAAGCATGTACAAGCTGGGGCCCATGTCGGCATCCAGCAGAACGCCTTGGGATGGAATGAAATAGTTCTACTGTTTGTACTGGAAAGACTTCCAGAACAATATGGTGCCGTAGTGAAATCTGTTTCATTTGGATTCAGTGAGGCTGGTGTTTAACCTATGTCGGTCATGAACTATCCCTCCAAGACTATAACTGGACTCCCCTACTGTGTGGGCTGTTGTGAGTGTGTGTGTGTGTGTGTGTGTGTGTGTGTGTGTGTGTATGTCAGTGTGCCTGTGGGTGTGTAATGCAAAAGCACAATAATTCAGTTGAAGGAGTAAGGCTTATCTGAAGTGGTACATAGTGACATGACACAGGCGGTCTGTAGAATATGGCTGCGTAAGTCTGGTAGCATTGAGTCTGGAAGGGAATCGTTGTGAGGGAACAAAAAGATACACGGTATATACAAATATATAAATATATCAATATATAAATATATACAGCTCTTTGCTTGCACAGCTGATGAAGGAGCTCTGTTTGAAATGTCCTGTTCCTCTGGAAACTTTGTGTACTTGACAACAATTTTTAATCTCTCTCTTTGTGTGTGTGTGTGAAAAGTTTAAAGAATTCACAAAATTCACAAAAATATTGAAAAAACTAACCCTAACCCTAAATTTCATGATAACTCAATTAGTGTTTAAGAGACATAAATATGGCAAAATTAAATATCTACATAACTATAATAAACATTTTTCATTTTGTTTGGGTCACTGGAATTTGTACTAGAACGTCTTAAATGCTGAGCAGTGGTTTAGGTTGACATTACGGTGGTCTGAGAACTGTGACAGACCAAACAAACACAGAGAGACACAGGATCAGATCGAGCTGGGTAGCCGTGAACATGAAGAGGCATGGGTGGGTCCTGCCACGCAACACAGTCCCGCGATCTCAATACTCAGATTTTCAGGACAAAACTGAAGGACTTTAACGGCTGATTTCAGGTTCATTTTTCTTGATTCTATTTTCTTGATCAGAGAACTTTCATGTTGTAGGTTCACATTTTCATGCATGAGTGCAGTGTTTACATTTAGATTTAGTGCTGAATACTACTCTATAATTTACATATATTTATATAATATAATTTATCTTTCAAGTATTAAAAAAACAATCAATAAGCTTATTACTATGAGGATGATGAAACACAGTAAAAGTACCTTTAACAAATATAACAAATATACTCCCCATGTCCGTATGAATTAAAAAGAAACAAAGACCACAAGGCCAGTTCAAACAGGATCTGTCTGCCTCTCACTGGCGGACAACACCGATAATGACCTGGAGCTTAGACGTGACTGGAGAATAGAAAATGACAGGAGATAAAGAGAGAGAGAGGTAGAGAAAAGGAGAGAGAGAGAGAGGTCTAGCCTGGGGGGGGGGGGTCTGCAGGGTGAAGGCTCTGTGAGGTCAGCAATCCAGCAGGGTGTGGGGGCAGTAGAGCAGGGTGTGGGGGCAGTAGTGGCAGCAGAGTCCTGGAGGGCAGGATAGGAGTGGCATCTCTCCCTCCCTCATACACACTCAGCATGGAGGAGGAGGTGGAGGAATAGGTGGAGGAGCGGGGAGAGACACCACTCTCTCCACTGCTCAAGACAGCAGGCCCAAGACCTCGACATCTACCACTCTACCCAGAAATAGTATTTTTAAGTAACAGTGGAATATTGGAGATGACAGTTATGGAATCAACTAAAAGCACTAATAGTAGTGAATTATAGTTATGTAAGACGTTTCGTTAATCCTTTTTCTTCCCTACTATCCCACACTGCCCAGCGAGTTTATTTTCCCATAAATGTGGAATTACAGAAACCAGTGAATGAGCACTGGAAAGTGAGAGGGCTACCAGCATCACCCTGATGACACCTGAGACGCAGAGGGTTCGTCCCTAAACAGCAGTCACTCTGAGGCTCCACAGCGGAGCCATTTTGAAGGTGCGAGCAGCTCCATCCTGTCCATCAGTCTCATCTATAAAGCACCGGAAACCTCGATAATCTTCCAAAATAAACGGAATTACAGACACGTATGCAGTGGAAGCTGATGAAGCATCATCACAGAGGGTTGCCATTTTTCTTGTCATTTTCGCTTCCTTCGTCGTGTTTTCCCCGTCACTGTGCTTTCAGCATAAGTGTCACAGCCACTACCCACTACTGATGACCGCAACACCCTGATAATAACCCAGCCTACCCGCAAACACACAGCAAGTCCTCTACTCTTGCTGCTTAAGGGTTTACTACAGAGAGAGGGCTAAGACTGTCCCTTATCCAAAGCTCTGATTACCCATAATGTGGTAAGGAGGCAGCCAGAGCACACACACTCCACTGACATAAACACCGCCCAGTTCATGCACACACACATACCAGACCGTGGCACTAATGCCTGATTTACACACATGAACTCTGTTCAACACAGCTCCTTGCGATTGGCCACAGGCATGGAAATGCTAGAAATACAACTGGCACAGGTGTGTCTAAATAATAAACGCACTTCAAAGTTTTGTGACTCATAGAATTGTGACTCACAACGAGGTTGGCCATTTTGGAAAGTTTTAAATGCTGACGATTAAAGTGTTTCAAAGGCACAGCGCTCGATGCGGGGACAGATGGGGACAGATGCGGGGACATATGTGGGGACATATGTAGGGATGAGCAGCACAAATTCAAAGACAGCAGTACTTCACCTCAAACACATTGCAGCTGCTCCCGTCACACAGCCAGTGTTCTTCCACAACTGTTTTGGTCATGGTCAGATTTAACGCTGCAAGTGGAGAATGACTAACCCATTTGGAGTGTCTGGGAGATAGACACTTCACACTCACCGATTACAGAAATCCAGTCTGTTTGAGGTGCCATGCAGAAACAAACTAAGCTAAGCTAAATCTTCCAGTAATGTTTTCAAAGCCATAAAAAGAACCCTTGTAACCCATGGCACTTTTAAATGCTGCCGATGTAATTAGCTTTCAAACCAAATCACTAATTTACAGCTTTATCCGTTACTGGTTCTAAATGGTGTAAGCCTCTTCCTACCTGTAAGGACAAGTGGTGAGGAAAGAATTTATGGAGCGATTACTTCGTCACTCAGCGACACTATATTTCTAATTCACTCTATTTCTATTTCACTTCACTGCATTGCCTTGATTTGATGCCAACCACGCCAGACGCTCCCCGTTAACCTGGGATTGTTTTTAGTTGTGTAATACCCGAAGATTTACACTGACTCGAGCACCAACATCGCACAGAAGCCAACACCGTGTCGTGGGTCTACTCTGGAAGCCTCTGTTCCGATAACAGGGATGCGCGAGCCGTGCAGTAACAACAGTAACAACAACAGAGAGGGCATGCGCGAGGCGTTCCTCGGGCCGCGTGCGCCTTTCAAGTTTGCGCCATGGTTTTTTTAAATTTGCAGTCTTGCAGCTCCGCATGCCGGGTTGCTAAACTGCGCAGATCACGAAAGCCTGACTGAATCTCTCCACTCCCGCCACGTAGCCCACCAGCGAAAGTCGCTGCCCCGCTAAAAGGTTCGTGCCAGCAGGTAGGTGAGTGTGACAGGGCACTGTTTACCCATCAGACTCTTTACGACACTGTTTACCCATCAGACTCTCCCCATAGTGTTCACGTGGAATTTGCCAACGCCGCTTGAAACTTTAATCAACTTTTAATCAGAGATGAGAAACGTTTGCAATATATCCTGATCTTTAAAAATATAAAAAATTAACCTGAATATATTTAAGCTGTTTGTGTTGACAAGCAAAAGCAAAGCTCATATACAGAGCGTAATAATAATAATAATAATAATAAAAGTCTTTCTTAACATTGCTATTACAATAAAACGATTATTGTGTCAACATGCCAGTCATGAAATCTGAAGCCACCTCAAACTGCATGATGGTCTAGCAGATCCCTCGGACAGGTTGGTCCCCACTACTGCAAGCAGGTCGGACCAGACCCAACCGTGGGATAGTTGGGGCTTCCAAGTGTTGCTGGCCTTAGGATGGATTGTTGGGGTGGTTACATGTGACCTTTGCACCCTCCGAGGTCATCGTCAACATGGCTATGGTCCACCCGTGCGAGGAAGAGTGACCAGCAGCCCCTGCGTGTCACCATAACTCAGACGACTGCTAGGTACGAGACTTCATCAGGAAGGCTATGACCTGCAAACAGAACCCTGCCTTCAACCGCCTGATAAATCCCCAAAATGGCGCCTGCCAAGCCCAACTCCCTTACTCCTTTCATTAAAATACTTACCACGCGATCAAGCAGGACAAGCAGCTCCCACACACACACACAACGTTTGGAACAGGGGCCCCTGATGAGGCACGTCCCCGTTAAAAACTTGATGAACTGATTTTTTTTTTCCTCGTTCATAATTCCAGACATTCCTACCACCTCTGACTTTCTGACTTTCCGGAGGTTTCTGTGGACGGCAGGGGCCCCCGGGGGTCCTCGTCAGCTCAGCTGTGCAACGCACCAAATATTTAGCATAATAGCTGGTTACTGCGCTATCAGTGTCGGAAGAAGCTGTCAGTCTCTGCCCTCTGGGTAATTAAAAAGGTAAAGACACAATGTGAGTGTCGGCCCACTGAGGGCACACTGCCACCGGCACTCTCATGCCTTCTTAACTCCCCGCTTAACACCAAAACACTGATACCAGCGAGAAGCTCTGGATAAACGACAGAGAAATAGAGAGAGAGAGAGAGAGAGAGAGAGAGAGAGAGAGAGTGTGTGTGTAAAGGTGAACACCTTGTTAGGACAAGCTTGCATACACACTTAACACTCACTTCATTAGAGCCATGTAATTATTATTAGAGTATTTATTAGCAACACCTTGTAGGTGTTTAATGGGTGCTTAATGAGCACATCTGGTCCAATGTACAGTCTCTGTAAGGTCCTTCAGCCCTTCCTGCCGGTCTCTGTCCGTACGTCCTCTGGGTGGAGGAGCCCCGGGTGGAGGACCCCCGGGTGGAGGACCCCTCTTGGTGCTGCTGGATACAGCCCAACACTGCTCCTGTGCCACTGACAAGACACACACCAGGTCCTCCTAACAGGGTTACTCACTAATGTGGATCCTGAGTGAAAGCTCTTGTTTCTAATGAAGTGGATGATGAGTGTGTATAAATCACTTTTCCAGAAGGATTGTATTTAGATATATAATATAATGATGATGTCAATGGTTTGTCCATGAACGTGAACAGACCCCTGCG
Source organism: Brachyhypopomus occidentalis (assembly GCA_020368025.1). NCBI lineage: Eukaryota > Metazoa > Chordata > Actinopteri > Gymnotiformes > Hypopomidae > Brachyhypopomus > Brachyhypopomus occidentalis. Next base: position 736,179 of record JAGXOD010000078.1, read on the forward strand.
CACTTCCAGAGTTCAGGCCTGACATCACCCCAAAGTACCTTCACCTCAGTGTTGGTATGTGAGCATTATAATGATTCTCTCTGCACCTTTATCAGGTGTTCAACTCAGTCCTGCTCAGTAATCAGTCCCACACACAGGACTACGCGTTACAGCCAGATAGCTTTCCACCACTACAAACCCCCCCCCCCAGTAACCCCTCCCCCCAGTACCCCCTCTCCCAGTAACCCCTACCCCCCAGCAACCCCTCCCCCCAGTAACCCCTACCCCCGTAACCCGTCTTTGCTCTGAGCTTCTTCTCTTCAGATTTGACCTGAAAGGTTTTTCCCGGTTCTGTGCACCTTTTGGAGGGGCGGGGAGATAAATTGGCAAATATTCACAGTGCAAAGCAAAACAAAACAGGTAGGCTCACACACACACACACACACACACACGCTTACCTGCATTTTGTCTCCGCCCCGCTAGGAAGTCCCTCTGGCTCCTGCCATTGTGCCACTGCTCTTACTGTCTTCTGTCTTCCCACCCCTGGTTCCCTCACCCCTCTCTCTCTCTCTCTCTCTCTCTCTCTCCCTCCCTCTCTCTCTCTCTGGGGCTCGACGCCAGAGCTGTGAAACGGGCCGCGCAGAAATGAAAAAAGAAGCACTAATGTGGCGACCGTGGCCATCATTGCAGTACTGAGCTGCGGACTGGCAGCATGGAAGCTGTCTGCTGCCATCTGTCTGTGAGGGGTGAAACTGCAGGCTTGGGGAGAGAGAGTTCCAGAAACTCAACTGCGTTAGGTCCCATCGAGAGACGCAGTGTTTATGGGTCTCTCCATCCTGGACCAATCCTGGACCATCCTCCATCCTGGACCCATCCTGGACCATCCTCCATCCTGGACCCATCCTGGACCATCCTCCATCTTGGACACTCCTGGACCATCCCAAACCATCCTCCAACCTGGATCCATCCCAAACCATCCTCCATCCTTGACCCATCCTCCATCTTGGACCATCCTTGACCATCCTCCATCCTGGACCCATCCTCCATCCTGGACCCATCCTCCATCCTTGACCATCCTCCATCCTGGACCCATCCTCCATCCTGGATCCATACTGGACCATCCCAAACCATCCTCCATCCTGGACCATCTCTTCATTCCACTGCATGAATAGTGAATCCATTACATCATATATCTCCAAAGAATTCTCCTTGACCTGAACATCAGAACCTAATAAGTGGACCTGATACAGATTTATTATACTGTTGTCAAACTTCGGTCGGATGAATTTTAATATAAGTAGCACATTTACCTTCAATCATGCTGTTACACGTTTCTAGACATTTGTGATTTTTTTGTATTAAAACTCATTTTACACATTTTAGAAAATAAACTAAGTGGGACTATGAAGTTAAAACATTTGTTTCACAAATGATTTTGTTAAAGTGAAACAGACATTTCTCTTCCTCTCTGCTGTGTGGATCGTTTGGGTCGTGTGCAGTCAGGGGACCACACAGGTCCCGCAGTCGTCCTCTCTGTCTCTGTGTCTCACACGCACTCCCAGCTAATCACGCTCAGTTCCTAAACAGACCTTTCCTTCCCATGAGTCATTCTTCGAGGTCATTTAATGAGACTGCACACAAAATTTTAATTTACTCTAAACGACTCTATGAATCACCACTCAGTAAAATTACATTTACGCTTAATAACTTCCAGAGCAGCACATACTGATTCTCACATGTTCCCCACTACAGCTGCTCTCTGCACTTGCAATTCTTGTTTTCTTTTCTTTCTTTTCCCCTGAATTTTGAAGCAAGGTTTCCAGAACATTCCCTTATTTACTAAGATTTATTATATAACATCTAAATGCTGATTCAAGAAACCTGATTCACCAGTTCACCTGGAAATAGTTTCAACCCAACGATTCACTGAATCATTCCACTATCTAGTTCCTTTTATAAAATTTGACTCACTGAATCCTCTGTATCTCTCTTAACGATTCTTTGAACCACCTTAGTGTGGCATTTCACTATTTAAAACACCAGGCAGGAAGCGCGCAAACATAAAGTGGTAACGTAAACAGCAATCAGATCGAGAGTAAACCAATCAGATCGAGAGTAAACCAATCAGATCGAGAGTAAACCAATCAGATCGAGAGTAAACCAATCAAGACCTTGGTCCACGTAACACGCGTTAGACGATTAGCGGGTGGAATTCCTTTCAAACCAACGCGGTGAATCGACGCGCCTCCCACTACACGCTACGCATAATTAGCAGTTTGTTTAACTTAAATTAAACCCCAAACCTAAACTGGACGTGCATACTGTCAACAAGCGGAACGCTTCACCCCCTCCTACATGTGCGTTTAAGGCTTGCTTACATAGTTTACCCATTATACGTGAACGGGCAGTACATTACACTGTGTATGCAGTCAAATCTTCTTAGTATGTCATTCAAAACCGTCTTTCAAGTTTTAGGTCAGACGTTTCATTAAAAAATAATGAAACAAATAAAGTAGGCCACTCGTCCGCACAGTTAAACAGCCACACAGCCACACTGACACACTTCAACTCCAGTAGTTGACTGCTGGAGTTTAACATTTGCTCAAAATGAAAAAGAGAACCACCCAAGTTTCATATAGTTTTATATAGTTTCATATAGATTTATATATTTTTGTATAGTATCATATAGATTTATATATTTTTATATAGTTTCATATAGATTTATATATTTTTATATAGGTTTATATAGCTATAGCTATTAGCATAGCTTCATAAATGGAACTGGATATTACTAGAACACCTGAAATGGGATGTTTGGACAGCTGATTACAGAAATGGTGCTTTCATTAGCAGACCTGGAGTGACACGAGGGGAGTTCTGATATTTTGGCATCTTGAGATGAGTTGTGGTCTGTGATTTCCAACCGGATGTAATATGCACACACACACACACACACACACACACACACACACACACACACACACACACCTGGACAGTCTCAATCCCCACCACCTCACTTAGCCTCAGAACGTAGCTGCAAAGACATACAGTCTCTCTTTCTCTTTCTTTCTCTCTCACTCTCGTGCGTACACATATACAGCCAACACACACACACACACACACACACACACACACACACACCACGCACACCACACACACACCACACACACTGTCCAGAGACCATTTTCTTCATGTCTGATTCTTCATGCGTTCTGGGGAGGTGGGTGCTGAATAAACAGCAGTCTCTCTCTCTCTCTCTCTCTCTCTCTCTCTCTCCCTCTGTCTCTCTCCCTCTCTCTCTCTCTCTCTCTCTCTCTCTCTCTCTCTCTCTCTCTCTCTCTCTCTCTCTCTCTCTCTCTCTCTCTCTCTCTCTCTCTCTCTCTCTCTCTCTCTCTCTCTCTCTCTCTCTCTCTCTCTCTCCCCTCTCTCTCTCTCCTCTCTCTCTCCCTCTCTCTCTCTCTCTCTCTCTCTCTCTCTCTCTCTCTCTCTCTCTCTCTCTCTCTCTCCTCTCTCTCTCTCTCTCTCCTCTCTCTCTCTCCTCTCTCTCTCTCTCCTCTCTCTCCCTCTCTCTCTCTCTCTCTCTCTCTCTCCTCTCTCTCTCTCTCTCTCTCTCTCTCTCTCTCTCTCTCCTCTCTCTCTCTCTCTCTCTCTCTCTCTCTCTCTCTCTCTCTCTCTCTCTCTCTCTCTCTCTCTCTCTCTCCCTCTGTCTCTCTCCCTCTCTCTCTCTCTCTCTCTCTCTCTCTCTCTCTCCCTCTCTCTCTCTCTCTCTCTCTCTCTCTGTGTGTTTGTTTGGTTGGAGGAGGTACGTCCTTTAATTTTCTTTTGTTTCCATGCTTCATACTGTTCGATGTCAGCACCATTTTTAATGAGTAATAGTGATGGTCTGACTGAGCATGGAGACGCGTATAAACGCAACTCCTCCTGGTTCAGGCTCCTTCAGGCTACATTCAATTCACTCCCACGCGAGGCCCCAAACACTAAGCAGGGAAACACTGCTTTGAGTTTTGATTAGCACTGTAGAGCAGAAAGGCTACACGGCTATCACACCTCTGCACTGATTCTGTGCCGTCATTAAACTGGTCCAGTGCTTTCTTTGCTTTGACATAGTCGTCGTTTTTTTCCAATACAGGTGAAATGCCGGTGCTGTTTGCTTGCAGCCACCTGCTGAGCTGGAGGAATCAAGTACTTTAATTTTTTTTATTAGTATTTTAGACACCCGGCTGGTAGCTAGTTGGACTTCCTTGGTCCTTCAGAACTGCAGAAATTCGTTGTGGCATAGATTCATCTAGGTGCTGAAATGGTTCTGCAGGAATTTTGGCCCATGTAGTGTGTGTTTGTGTGTGTATGTTTGTGTGTGTGTGTGTGTGTGTGTGTGTGTGTGTGTGTGTGTGTGTGTGTGTGTGTGTGTTATGGATTAACTCACCTTTAGTTCCCTTTCCAAAGGAGGAGAGCTGCTGTCAACAGCAGGGATGGAGACTTAGAGGGAGAGAACGAGAGATGAGAGAGAGAGAGAGAGAGAGAGAGGGGGGGGGAGGGGAGAAAGAGAGAGGGAGAGGGGGAGGGGAGAGAGAGTTAGAGAGAGTAAAAGAGACAGTGTGTTTATGTTTATGACAGAAACAGGGAGAAAAAGAGGTGAGCAGAATGAAGTGTGTTCAGTTGGTGCAGAGTGACCAGTGTGTGGCAGACAGGAGTGACCAGTGTGTGGCAGACAGGAGTGACCAGTGTGTGGCAGACAGGAGTGACCAGTGTGTGGCAGACAGGGTCAGGTGAGCAGCAGGAGGCACATGGGAATATCACTGTGACGGAGGACGTGCATGCAGACCACAGCACGTCTGCTCAACACCTGTAGCTCACCTGGATGATGAAGCAGGTAAAGTCAAGATCTGGCAACACCACCGTCATGCATTCGGTTACCTGGCAACATATGCTGCCATCATATTGATAAACATGTAAGTCGTACTGGGTGAGATTAAAAAATTGTAAAAAGAAAATCAAATGTAGAGCGTAATAATCAGTGAAGGCAGCCTAAGTGAGCAGTTTGCCGTCATCAGCGAATTGTAAAGTTATGCAAGGTGACTGGAAAGTTAATGAATTATTCAGACCTGGGCGGGGGTTCCTCAAACCCCAACCATCTCACCATCTCCTGGTTACCAAGATCTCCTACTTTACATTGGGATGAATAAATGACCTCCGTTCTTTCACTGCCTCCATAACAGCTGCCACTTCATTAAACGAAAGCAAACCTGAATCTGGGATTGATTACCCTGGCCTGGCTTTCATGTGCTAATCGTTGGCTTTATCTTGGCCACAGAGACTGGCAGCCTGTTTGATGTGGAGAAGCGGGAGTGCCGCGGCACAGGGAGCTTCCTGAGGCGGCCATGCTAACGCCCCGTAGCGCCCGCCGTCAGTCGGGACCAGATATGTATCAATGCTGCGATGTCTCTCAGTACAGAGATGAGGAGGATTTGGGGAAAGAGGACCTGAGATCAGTTAGCACACCTGGAGAAGCATGTCAGTCTCACACACACAGTGCACATAATGACTGCGTCAGATCAAAATAACTGTACAGGACAAGGTGGATTCATAGGAAGCGCTGTGTGGCGACGATAACAGAATAACCCTGTGTTTTTATTCACATACTCTGTCTGTGATAGGGGATCAGAGTGAAAGGATCGCTGTGTGTGTGTGTGTGACAGGACCATGCTGCATCCTGCCAGTGTGGTGTGGCTTTAAAGGCCCTTAATGCTCTTCCTGCAGTCACACCATTCCCCCGTAGCCACACACATCCACACACACATCCACACACACATCCACACCATCATTCATCATCTCCTGCTCCGTGGGATAAAAGACACGAGACAGGAGGCCGTTGTGTTTTCATAAGATTGCACGTATGATGCCGTCTGTATTTAGTCGTATTAAACTAACGCATATCACGTTTCCCAAGCGCATAATGGCCCTTTCCCAAACGCTGCCCTCTCTGTTGCTGTTTAGCCTGTTGACAGATGAAAGTGCCCTTTTCTCACCCCTCAGACATTTGCTAATCCGGGAATGATAAACAAATACGCCCTTGCCCGCACTCTTGAGCCCGCCTGCAGATCCATCAGCCAATCAGAGCCAGCGTCCCTTTCAGGCCGTCTGGATGACTGGCTAACTGAAGGGGTTCCAGAGGGAGGGGTACAGTGTGTCTTCAGCATGTAGAGCTGCACGAAGCTTGCGAAAACCCGCCCACAGTCGTGTAGGCCCGCCCACAGTCGTGTAGGCCCGCCCACAGTCGTGTAGGCCCGCCCATAGTCGTGTAGGCCCGCCCACAGTCGTGTGAGGGCTTGGCACGTCTGGCTTGCAGACTCAGCACAGCGCGTCTCTCAAACACCACTCAGTACAAAGTTGCAGTGTAATGACCAGCGCTGGTGTCTACGCCTGTCGCCTGATTGGTTAAACACCGAGTGGCTGAAATCTTCCCCACCTGTTCTCACCTGTCCAGTCAGGCTCTGGTGGGACTGGGCCAGACTGTCTCTCCTGGGTGTCATCCACCCTTCTGTCTAGCCAGGCCTTAACACATCTGTGATTTTATCTGTTCACTCGTACATTTATGCACTGGGTACAATGCAATATTTTTAGATCTTTTTTTCATATTTTTATGTTCTATAACACTAAACATGTGGTGTGGTCTTCTGTGTGTGTGTGACTGGAGTGTGGTGAGTTTTAATACATGCTACTGAATCCTGACCTTTGAGTTCAGAGTAACTGTGGAGAAATTGCAGGGTTCAAAACCGTCCCACAGTTCTGTCCTTATTCAGGCCTCATCCATCAGGCTAGAGCCAGATCCCAGTGTCACTCTTCATCCTGGAGCCTCCAGCCTGTCCCTCACGTTCATCCTGAAGCATTGTTCTTCAGATGCAATCAGGCAGTAAGCAGTACCTCCATCACCAGCACCACCTCCATCACCAGCACCACCCCACCGCTGTGTTGATTGCACACATCATCTTATCCTCCTTGAGCCTGATGAAGAATCTCTCTGCCACCACTCTGAGGAGACCGTTGGGCAATAATCACACGGCACCAGGTGCAGGGGCTGCTGAAACACCACGTCCTGGTTCCTGTGGTCAAGACGCATGGGGGAGGATGGAGGGATCCCTGAGGAAACGCTGGAGTGGACACACTTCCTCCTCACTCAGCACCTCTCTCTCCTTCTCCTGCTGAGACGAGGGGAGGAGACTGCTGGAGGTCTGAAATAGAGTGTGGGAAGGGAGCAGCGGAAGGAGAGAAGCTCCGGACCACACCGGACCAGACCTGCACCTCACTGTGACATGCTGCGTGTTTAGAGGCGCTACGCATCGCTAACACCCAGGAGGGAAATCACAGCCGTGGTTACGCCGGCGAAGGCAGAGGGTAAAGGATGACGTGGTCATGGACGTGACCAAAATACACGGCTCCGAGAGTGTGGCTTTGCTTAGTAAACTGTGATTTGTGTGTGTGCAGGCATGTGTCTGCGTTTGCATGTGTGTGTGTGTGTTTAAACGGAACAAGCATACCCTGCACTCCTCCGCCCTTATACACAACAGGAGCTTGATAAATGATGACGGTCAGAACTACTTCCTGCCCTCGCAAGCCGCACTCCTGATTGGCTCATCAGTTTACTGGCCTGTAGAGGAGCTTGTTGATGGCTCCACCTCTGCACTGCACTGGAGTGATTGACCTTGGGACATGGCATGCCCCTTTAGTGGCGTGTGGCTTATGACATTGTGTGTGTGTGTGTGTGTGTGTGTGTGTGTGTGTTGGGGAGCAAATTCATATCAGTAGGGTCATGGTTTAATAGTGATAGTTTAGTGCCTATGAGGTCAGCGAAGTCACACACTACATGAACATGAACATGTGCGTTTGTGTGTGTGTGTGTTTGTGTGTGTAGCTGAGAGGCCTAAGGTCTGTGTAGTGCTCTAATAAAGGAACAATGAGAGGCAGGTCTGTGTAGTGCTATGATAAAGGAACCATGAGAGGCAGGTCTGTGTAGTGCTCTAATAAAGGAACAATGAGAGGCTGGTCTGTGTAGTGCTCTAATAAAGGAACAATGAGAGGCAACAATAAAGGAACAATGAGAGGCAGGTCTGTGTAGTGCTATGATAAAGGAACCATGAGAGGCAGGTCTGTGTAGTGCTATGATAAAGGAACAATGAGAGGCAGGTCTGTGTAGTGCTCTAATAAAGGAACAATGAGAGGCTGGTCTGTGTAGTGCTCTAATAAAGGAACAATGAGAGGCAGGTCTGTGTAGTGCTATGATAAAGGAACAATGAGAGGCAGGTCTGTGTAGTGCTCTAATAAAGGAACAATGAGAGGCAGGTCTGTGTAGTGTTCTAATAAAGGAATAATGACAGGCAGGTCTGTGTAGTGCTCTAATAAAGGAACAATAAGAGGCAGGTCTGTGTAGTGTTCTAATAAAGGAACAATGACAGGTAGGTCTCTGTAGTGCTCTAATAAAGGAACAATGACAGGCAGGTCTGTGTAGTGCTATGATAAAGGAACAATGAGAGGCAGGTCTGTGTAGTGCTATGATAAAGGAACAATGAGAGGCAGGTCTGTGTAGTGCTATGATAAAGGAACAATGAGAGGCAGGTCTGTGTAGTGCTATGATAAAGGAACAATGAGAGGCAGGTCTGTGTAGTGCTCTAATAAAGGAACAATGACAGGCAGGTCTGTAGTGCTATGATAAAAGGAACAATGAGAGGCAGGTCTGTGTAGTGCTATGATCAAGGGACAATGAGAGGCAGGTCTGTGTAGTGCTATGATAAAGGAACAATGAGAGGCAGGTCTGTGTAGTGCTCTAATAAAGGAACAATGAGAGGCAG